>JAHXJK010000109.1:600000-863622 GCA_019395245.1 Botrytis pseudocinerea
ACTAACATAGTTCATGGCCATTCATGTATACTGAAGCGCCGAGGAGCTGGGAAGACCATACAGAAGACCTAGCCTTGGAGCACGTTTCGTGCCTAATGACTCTCCAGTGTGGAGAAATACGTACTAACACGGTCGTGGAAATTAGATCATAGATCTTGGCCCCATGAGGCTGTGGCTCTTGGAATCTTGCCCTGGATATTTTGAAGCTGCCCAAATTCTGTGACGTACTCCGTGAAGCTCATCTCTGAAATATGTCGTAAACTTGTAATATCGTGTTTGAAGGCTTCCCTTCGAGGGGTTTCCGTGAAGCCGCAACTATCCGATTTATTGCTGTCAATGTAGATGGCCAAGGCAACGGCTATAATCCCAATATACAAAAACACATCCGATTGTATATGAGCATATAGATGCTGTAGTAATTAGTGGCCACAGCCTTCGGAGAGTATCTTAGTGCTTACCAACCCAGCCTACTTTGTGGTGTAACATGGTTCAAACCATTATTCTGTGACCTAATGCGGTGATAGAGATATAATGCCGATCTTTCTTTCTGGCGGGTTTCTTGGAGATACGGCTATTATAGAAAACGGATGGTGCCGAGCGGGAAGTCAATAGTTTGGGATACTCGAGGTTCTCGCTGTCCCAATCTAATTACCATGAAATGAGGGGAAATCTCAAGGATCCACTAGATATTGGTGCTCGTTGCTGCAGAAGCGACCAAAAGGAGAATAGAACGCACATCACTATGACAATGAGCATCGACGAATCGTATAGAAATTTGGATGAAGGACAATATTGATGTCCCGAAAAGATTTTAAGGCTGGGTAAAGATTGTCAAATTTGATCTTGATGGATGAATCATTTACATTTTTGTTGCCGCTGTAAACATTTAGAACAGGATAGGCAGATGAGACCATTCATTCGTAACTCCTTCATTAACCGAAGTTGTCATCATCATTTTGTTCAGCGCATATCATTTTATCAATTTCTTTATCAGAGCGGACAGAGCGGACAGAGCCACGGCCAGTAGCTAATCATCTGAAATTAGCTTGAGAATGATGATTTAATCGTCGCCCAGCTCAGGTGATTGATCATGGCGTTTTTGTTTTATTTCCTCTTGCTTCCATTTCGCGATGTCTTGGCTGTAAGGCCTTCTGCTTACTTGGATAAGCGAACTATTGCTTCAACAGTCACAGTGCTCACCCACTAGTACTTTACCAATATCAGTCATTTCCCCTCCTGAATCTAATTCTTTCGCGCGAAGTTCGCGATGATTAATTTCCTTTCACGATCCTGCCTTGGATCTTTGATCATTCCTATTTCTTCACTCTTTATCAAGACCTTGAATTGGGTCACTTATTGAGATTTGACAAGTTAATCATATGCCCTGTACCTGGTTCAATTGGGAACAAACCGGGAGCTAGACTTGATTTAGGTATCTTTGGGTTCTAAAAATGACGATATTTCTGGTGTTCGAACACAAATTATCCCATCATGAGCCTTGTTTTATGGAGCCAGAATACTTTGAATGCTTGAAATGAATCCTGTGCAAGTTTTCATAAACACTCCTTTTGTGGATGCACGAGTTTAAGAAAACATACGCCATCGTTCAACTCCTTGTGTGCGATTCCTTTCGAAAACCAATTCCCCACTCACACCATTCTTTTATTCTCATTCCAATTGATACCCCAGCATCAAAGCCTTGCTGGAAAATTTACGAATAACCCTACACACTGCAGGGACACAGATGCGGTCTTCACTAGGGCGAGAAGGATAACTTGGACCCTGTACACCACTAACCACTTTGTCTTGCCTAGTCAAACACCATCCCACGTCGCTGCTTTAGTTGGAGGGTTTGCTTCAAGACTCAAGAGCGGCCATGAACATGGATGGTATGAAGCCATGATTTCTCAAAAGGTGGAGAATTTCTATGCAGCTGCCACCAGTCATAAGTTCGAATGTTATAGCTAAAAGTCATCAGGGTTAGCATTTAGCTTTTTTGTGAATATTCAAGGATTAATTATGCCATTTTGTGAGTGAGCCGTATCCTGATTGCTGCTATAGTTACAGTGCATATGCACATATTTGAGGATTAACTTTAACCAAAAGGGGTCAGCAGAAAGTGGCATGATGAACAACTATACACTAATCGGCAATTAGTCTGATTATCTTTGTACTCATGATAACACCACCAAAATCACCCACTCACACCACTTGAACACACCACATCAGAAGAGAGAGAGAAAAAAATCAAAATTCCCGCAGGCCTCCGAAAAGTCTTGCCCTTTTGATACATGTTTGTGCAACCAATCAGTCATTACGAAGCGCACACACACCTTTTCCTTAGTAAAGATACTGATTTTCGCATGACTACCATTAAGCTAGCGTCTAGCAGCCTATTTTCACTGCCCTCTACCCCCAAATTGTAATTGATCTCTGCGCTTTACTACTCTAGGAGAAGTGGCCAAAAAAGTGAAAAAAAAAAGCCATCTGCACAAGACAGGCATTTTATCTGCAGGACCCAGCAGGCCAACTCCCAGTCAACCCCAACTCGCTACTCAAATCTGTATATACATCGACCTCCGCCCTCATATTTTTGAGCAATATCAGAACTTCAAGGACTTTGAAAACATCTACTTTTCGAAACAAGCAAGACAATTGAGTGAAATAAGGGAATGATACCATACAATAACTCATATTCGTCAACTATTGTTTATTCATAAATCACCTCATCCACTTTAGAAATTACGGCAGTAGTCTTCATCGCACAAGATCTCCTCCACTTAGTATCGGGTGGAGCCTTTTGTCGAGTCACACCATAGCATACTTGACCGAGCTTTTGTCTACGACATAAAATCAGACAACACAGCATTATTCCTTACCTACGAAAAGATCCATAAAGGAAGACTCATCCTTCAAATTTTGGAAATTTCACTTCCTCAATCAATTCGATCCTCATCAACCATTCCCAATTCATTTTACACAGTCTAGTACTATCAAGCAATTAACATACAAAATGTCTTTCGATATGGAATGGTCTCCAGATTTCTGCCTCGCCTGTGACAGGCAAACAGATGGCAGTGTTTACTGTTCAGAAGCTTGCCGTTTGGCAGAATACGAAAAGGCTTCCTCAAGCGATAGCTCAGCACCATCCTCACCATCGTCACTCCACGGAGCTGCTTGGCCTTCAAGGTCGAATGGTTTCTACATGGAGCCAGCGTACAATTTCAGCAACGCACAACCATATGGCACAACCCCCTCTAGTACTACATCCTTCTACCAACCTTCGAGATCATCTCCAGTTACAAAGTCTACCTTGACTCCTTCGAGCTCGCAATCTAGTCTCTTCTCCATGCAAAGCACTTCCTCCACCTCCTCAGAACCAGCACAATTATCGGCTGAATCAAAACGGGCATTGAGGGCGTATGCTAGCTCATTCGATCAATCCCGCAACAACAGACGACAATCTGGCAGCCATTAAATAACTCCTTCCTAAACTCTACTACGATATCATCTCAACTTCAGGCATTTATTGGCGTTATTTCAGACCGCACAAATTTTCTCTCATCATGATACAAATACCCATATCTCATCTCTAAAATCCTTACAACGGAGTCGGCGTTTTCTCACAATATACGATCTAAATCGGTTGTTGTATAAAAGTGTTATCATTTGGGCATTCGGATCACATCATACATTCACACAATTCACATCTCTCATCAATCGTCGGCATTTCAAAAATTTCCTTAGGGTTCAGTCTTTGTTCAACATTGCATCGAAGCATTCAGGATAGCGAGGAGTGGAGTCTCATATCCTTATTATCATCTCGGCACTACACTTTTTTTTTTCTAATACATCATGGGCATAAGGAAGACACGGGACGGATATAAGATGTCATTTCAGACTATGGGAAAGCATGGGAGCAATGGGATAGGCAGCGTTGGAGCAATTCAATTTCATTTGTTGGAAAGGAAGGAATGATTCACTTTATGGTGAAGGGGCGCCTTTTTTTTCTCGATTGTTTCTCGCTTGATCAGCAAATTTATCTCTTGCTAGCGATAGTTTGGATTGGAAGGAGAACATACTACATAGTATGAATGGATGGATCACTCTGGTCATGTCATTACTTCTGAAGAATGAAGTAAAATGGCTTGTCTTATTAGTATGATAGTCAAGAAAAAGAATAACAAGAATTATTCAGTCCGTTCACAAGATGACGGACTTGACACCAAACCCTATCTCTCCTTATTGCTTGTTTCGTGATAAACTACATGTGAGAATTGTGAATTTGCCTCAACATTTTTTTTTTTTGGTATAGATGTAACTCAATGACTTCCTCAACCTAAAGCACCGAAAACGGAGTATGATTTCTTTCTTCACATAGTATGGTACCCCTCGCGCTCCCACTAATTCACTAATTAGGAGACAAGCAAATGGTTTTTGTCGATCGGTCTATTATGGCGGGCACAACTCCTTCGAACAAACAAGAAGTCTAGTGTGACAAGTACCTTGGCAGCTAGTTTGCGGCGAAGCCAAAACAAATAACAATGATGTGAGCGCTTAAATCTTAAATGATGAATATGTGTAAGTAAAATGAGGTCAGCAATAAAGTAAGATTTTTTGTCTGCACCTTGTTGGCTTTTCACGGGTCGTAGGAGGAAACGACTCTGGATGGAGGGAGGAAAGCTGATCAACTTTCCACAGGGTTGGTGGGAAGAGAAATCGGAGAATATTCTATGTATAGTTCTTTCGCAATTTTACTTACGGAATACCCGGCGGCAAACTGACCCATATGCTTCACAGACTTCTAGAGTGGGAGGATTTCACGCATTTGAGGATTCTTGTGTAAGATGGAGATAGATTTTGATATTGTAAGTATCTATGGTAACATTGATTGATTTCTATTGTCTAGACTCTGATCTAAAAAAAATTGCTCGAGTGAGCGGTTCGAGGCGGGATGGAAGTTGATTTGGCTCGATCGAGAGTTAGACTTTCGGCCAAGGCGATTTGAACTCAACGACGCACTTGAACTCTATTGTCGCGTCTAGATTCAGATTGAGTTTGGAAGATTTTTTTTTGTTGAATTTACACGAGATAATATACTGTACATCACTTCTTCGAGTGTTTCGAGGTGTTGTGGAAGGAGAAAGATGCTGGAAAGATGGGACGGTTCAACGTTGATTCTTGGTTGATACGGACCTTGGAATGCTTAGACGTTAGGCTACAATTTAGAGAGATATTGGTGTATTCTTTGGGCTTGCACGTGTTCTGTTCCTCGAGATCTTCTGGGTCCAACGAGAGGAGTCATGGATGAAGTCTAACAATGTGTGGGGAGAGCTAAATGGATGATGATGCGATTCTCATGTAAGGTTGGATCATGTATTTACTCTATTAGTGAAGAATTCATGGATGAGCTGTCTTAAGTGCATGAAGTGAGGTCTCCGCTGGGGTAGTTCTTGTTAGGTAATGGGATTTGTGCTAGAGCCTTGGGAATTTGGGAACGGAGACACGTGCGAGGGGTTGGAATGAATGTGGTGATGATGAACAGTTCGATTGGCGTAATAGCACACGGTATATGGGGTGTAGGATTGTTCAAACATGAGGCATTATTCATGTATGTGGGATCATTGATGAGGGAATTGGACATACAAACATTTATCCCTCATCCAGATTGTATTCCACCCCCAGAGCCCCGCTAGCTTCTAGATACCTCACTAGGCATGAAGCATGATAATTCTAAGTTTCTTCCATTCAACCCCACCGCCCCGAAACCGAAACATCACTGTAGCTACGAAGCAAAAAACAAACACTGCGGAAACCCCAATCCATACCCGCGGAATCTCCACCGAACAACATATTTGCTCCATCGGTATCACCCATTGAGATTCTCTGACTCCGGCGCCGCCCGGAGCTCTGCCTTACCGCTTGTACCTTGTCACCTTGCTTGCTAACTTGCTTTGACCGTTGATCCCCAGACTTCACTCCACTGTAGAAGCCGTCAGTTACAGCGGCCTCGAGGGCGGGACCTAAAATTTAGTCACAGCAAAGGTTAGATGATCGCGGGTCCCACGAGAAATGTACAAGGAGTGACCAAGAGGGGATGAAACACAATATAGATTTTCCAGAAGTTTTCATCGATAAATGAATTTTGATAAGGAGAGACTTGAAAGGGGATGGAAGGGTGTTGGAGAGAAAATTTGTAGGAAAAAATGTAAGGAAAAAGTGCGCAATGATCGTCGTGAGGGAGCGGGAAGCCCGTTATTCCTCTTGTTTTTCATCCTGAGTAATTCCAGGTACGAGATATTTTAAGAGATGAACTCCCTTGCCTCGTCAGGTGAGATGAGAGGGGTGTTGGTTCGTCTGAGATGTTGGTGATCTCCAACACGAGGGTAAGAATAACCAATTAGAAAAATGTCGGTAATGGGCATTCAATTCCTTCTATGGAAACGGTAAAGAAAAAGATGTCATCTACCCGCTCGGCCAGTTTGTTTTCGGGATTTTTATTATTATTGGCAGAGATCAACGGGGACCGACCCGTGAGCCCTATAGCCTACCTACGCGCCGAACCAATACGCAACATGAAGAAGGCACAGTCCAGAGAATTTTCCAGATATCTCAATTCAATTCAGCATTTTATTCCTATTTTCACAATTACTCAAATTGACAACACTTCGGACTCCACCATCGCTATACCAAGAAGAGCAATACCCACATCTAGGACTATTCGTTTATAACAATCGGTGACCCAATGCTTCCCTACTCCATAAAATAACACAAGTTACATAATTTTCTGACTCCATAAATATAACACACATCAAGACGGATCTCGTCCCCGGCCAGCGCTTCACCACGCTTCCATCTGTCAGGTACAACATCCACATGCTCACCTCATCCCACACAAGGATTTGGGGTTAGTGAGGTTCCGGCTTCCATTGTAGCTCCCGGCCGGGTCTGAAATCAGGCGGGTCCAGTTCTGGACAGTGGATGAGTGGAGGGTGAGTGGAGAATTCCCATACTGCGACGTACGGTATCGGCGATGAACCCAAGTGTTTGAAGCTTCTGGGTACACGTGGAGTTTTCTGAAGTTGTTTGGGCTTTATGAGAGTCTAGAATCTCAATGTACTTGCTTGTGGTGGTTTTGCACAAATTGTATAATGCAGACCCACGAAACAATACCGAGTAAGCATCTAGACACCGAGTTTGTTTTGTTTGAGAACGGGACAACGATTCAATTGTGGATTTCCGAACTCGGTGATGTTTTTCCGTGGCTGCATGGGTGGGAGTCTTGTTGTTGTTGTTCATTTATTCCGTTTCATTGCCGTGGATTCGGCGTTGTGTGTGCATTATGGTCTTGGGTTTGAACTTGGGCTATTATGGAGTCTGGATCTACAATATCGGGTTCAGAAAGGTTAATTATGGATTGTTTTGCTTGCATTGATGGTGTTTGATTAGAGTGGCATAATTCCTACTATTGCGTGGTGTTGTCGTGGCTCGTGTATTCACCATGTTGGTTGGGCTGGGCTGAGCTGAACCTTCGAGGATTCATGTAGGGAAAAATTTTTCTCTCGTTACCATTTGTTCGGGAATCCTTTGAAGACTTTTTCACTAATCTGACTGTATTCGGTTTGATGGAGAAGTTTATTGTTGCTTTTGTTCGAAACTATTTCATGGTTTGAGACTGCTAAATTTTGACTTTTACATCGGTGGATAATTTTTTTCCTCCGACTGTAATGAAGGGGTACATATGAGGCGGAAGCGAGAATGTTCTGGACGACGCCGCAAAACCTCAATTTGGAAAAGATGAGGCTGATGTTGATGGATCAGAGCGATCTTTCAACTTTCCAAATCGGGTTAAATGCTCATCACGTTTATTTTCTTTTATATTTGCTTCTTTTATTTTCAATGTTTAATGTTAGTGGTTGGTACTGGGTCAGGTACGGAAAAAGGAATTTGAGATATGACTGAAATGGTTCACAATAATTCAAGCCTCAAGTGGGGTCATAGCTTCGAGTCTCAGTAGCATGCACGTCTGTATATGTACGAAATCAAGAATAGATAGGCAAGTGTATCCATTATGGGTATGAATTATGTTGTTGAGGTTCGAGATCTTCGGTTCATACCGTATATCCACCATATGATATGACCAGTAGTTTGTACCTTCGATAATCCGGGTTGTTGGTACATGAATACCTCTATCATTCACCAGGTCATTGGTACGAGAACGAAAACTGCAAGATGGAAGAGCATCTGGTCACCGAGTTCTCTGACTTGTATGGTTTCATGTGTCGTGGAAAGTTCTACTTATTCTTTGAGACTGAGACCTTTGTGTTTAACCTTACCACCGGTCCTGCAGCTACAAACATACCAATTTCCTGTTGAAGGATACAATAACTAGTCTTGTAACTTCCCGGCAAATTCCATATTTACAATCCTAATACCAGCCTTCTCTTTCCCTCTTCTCCGACGTTCCACAACTAAGTTCTGCACTTCTGCATCAATCTCTCCATGTTTGCTTTTGTAGTTACACTTTATGATCAATATCTTGCTCACTCATGTGTTACCCCAACAGCACGTCCCGAAAATAGTCTACAACTCTAGCACAAACTTAAGTACAAAGCCCATCTTGCTGCGGTACAGGCCATACATTCCTTAGCGTCCCCTCGGGAACCTGCATATGTCAAAAAAACCAAGCACTGTTTCATCTGCAACTCCAACACCGATCTATTGCCGAAAGCCGTTGCTGGCCGACGCAAGGAGAAAGATTTGGTTAGATATTTACTTGCTTGTTCTGTTGGTCCAGTGATACGACAGCTTGTTGTACTTCTGATTTCACGTGTGGTGGCTTTCCTTCTTACCCCTTAGCATCAAGAATTGTGGGGCACGGAAATGTGCATTATTGTTAGTACAGGATTACTTTTGGTTCATCTTTTATTAATGAAATGGGAATTAAGTATTCCGGTTTTGTCCCTACATACATTTTTACGGGAAACAAGAGGATCTTGGCGTCAGTTGTGACCGATGAGATGGAGATATCATGCGGAGATCACGAGATGGAGTGTTACTACTGAGTTCTTCTTTCTTCTTTTTATGTATACGTATGTGGGTACCCAGTCCATCCAACCAAGATCTGAAGACCGTCTGGTTTTTAGTTTTTCTCCCTTTCCTAATAAGCGGGCATAAACTAGAGATATGTAAGGAAACATATTACAACGCCTACTTTGCATCTGCTGCGTGCAGCATCTGTTGTTCTCGTGATGCACATGAAGAGATTGCTGCTTTATGCTGCACTTGAGTCCAGACAAAATGCCGTGTCTAAGAACTCCACACGTGGAGATGGAGCGTGGGGGTCCCCTTTGCTTTTTCTACGCCAGCGCAGTGAGACGCTTTGATACTTGTCCCAAGACTTTGTCCCGAGGAGCAAGGAAGCAAGAATGAGCGGACTAGAAGTAGGTATCATGGGAAATTAATTGTTAATGCATAAATTTCAAGAGTACTGCAGTTGGAAGAACACGAGGATCATGTACAATCGGCCTGGATCTCGACCGAGTGATGGGGTAGTCGGGGCTCTGGAGCTAACAGCGGTAAAGTATGTCACTTGTACAAATGTCGTACGTTCATGGGGTGGATCGTACCCCGCACCATATCGCTAGTGGTTAGAAAAAACGGGACACATCCGCCGGGTCAGAATGGTGGACTTGAGCCACTTGATCGGAGGATAAATGATGAGTTTCCCCGATGAGGACGAGGGACGCGGCGAGAGACGGATCGCAACCGGAAGAGAGAAATTGAGGGATTTTATAAACGCTAATGACGGTTGTTGATAGTTTCCGGCCTGGGACGATCTTCGGTGGTGTGATGAATCAAGACGGCTCGTGTTAGTCGGCCTAAAGTGGTGCCATAATTTTGGATCGTTGGCTAGAGAAATAACCATGAAGGATCACGATATGCAATAACGCGGCAACATGAAGATTGAAATGATCATGTACGGAAGTGAGATTGTGCAAACTCTGAATTGGCCAAGTTTCGAACAAGTCTCTTGGATTCGAAGTAGTAGCAGTCCATGTTGGCATTTTTCAAAATATTCTAATCATAACGTTCGATCGAAAACTTTGGAATGTAAGAGTGCATTCTTCTGTTTTATACAATCCATTGAATTACAGCTCGTGACAATATACAAAAACTTCTTTGCCATCCCATCCCCGTTGATTCGTTGTCAATTGTTTCTTAGCTGGGTGTCGCTTCATATGGTAGTAGACTATTGTTGTCGTTTCATTTTCATCTCTCTCTTATCCCTCCAACTCACAGAAGTCTGGTTCATACATGCAAGCAAGTGACTACAGCCTTACAGGCTCAAGATGCTTTCCAGCGGAAGTCCTGGCATTCAATGAGTCAGTAGCGAAGAAAACTATCTGAATATAGAGATAGGGTTACTGGATACTTTGAGAGACCCTTTAGGCACTGAAAGCTTACATTTTTTTCATCCAACATCTCAATCGTGGGTGAATGTAGGAAAGTACTATGCTACTCTGATGTTTCTTAGAAGGGGGGAAGATGATATGTGACGTCCTCCTCACCATCTCTCTCTTCCTTTGGTTAATCGATTTTCTGTAATTAGAGTGATAAAATTTTGAAGTACCTTCATTCAAAAAGCAGGTACATGACAGAACAAGATATCAAAAGGACTCTTGTATCTCTTACATCGTCTACATCTCCACAGTTCCCCCATCGCATATACCTCATTTGGAGTTTGAGCGAGTAAACTCCTGGAAAAGTTCTTGTGATACTTCATTGTCATCGTATTGATGTGTCATCACCGTTGGACTACTCATTATCTCATCCATAAATTATCGCTGCCAACTTCAAAAAATACCTCAAACTATACTACAGACTCAAAACATTCCTGTGTACAGTTTTCAAAGTCTGTGTTAGATACAGCCTTGGTATTCCATGAGTTTGAGTCACATTGATGAGTCTTAGGGTGTGCGTATATATTGGGTCCAACACATCAGAATAGGGGGTTTAACGAATCTTTTATAGATGAAATCGATGAAATATCTAGTCTCGTTCAATGCAAGGACTTTCATAATGATGAATATTAAGGCCCACTACTCATTACTGAAAGCCGCACACGTCTACACTCAAAAGCTTACGCGGGGAAGTGTCAGATGTAAGATCGAAACATACAAGTGAAAGAACTTTGATCTAATCCAATCGTTCTATTGACGAAGCAATTACAAACTCGTTTCTATTGTCACAACTGCAACTTACTATGTTGCTACTCACATGTATGTCGTATATAGGTCATTTGGAAAACACCATCTTGAAGCCCCGCCTTTTAGGAAATAGAAGCCTTGGATAAGAAAGGGGGGAGCGCATACATTGACATACAACACACTCGAATGTGATATTGAATACACAAACATCTGTGATAACAGAGAGTAGTCGAAGGCAAGTCGCAAATCTTATATAGAGATCTCCTATTGAAAATCAGATGGCGAGCCCAAATCGAAGCTTATCAAAATCTTTGGGGGTATTCAAGTATCTGATGACCAGTATTCAGTTTCGATACGATTAAGTGATCTCATCACCGACTCAACATATGTTATTTCATCATCACATACTTTCATTTATTTCCCCTCTTATCACTATTGCTCTTACTCTCCCGATCAACTCCACCACCACTAAACTTCAATAATACCACCTGCACATCCCACGCATCTTCGCAAAAATCACCATCATCCCATCATCCTAATCTCTCGATATTACTACAAAATTCCTATGCAATATCATCAACAGAAAGCTTTAGATAAAACCCCGCCTTGCATCAATTTTTCATGCGTCTTCTTGCTCTGTGCTGCTATCTAGTTTGGTTCTTTCGATAGCATCCTCAATAGTCTTTTCATACCATGAAATACTAGAGCAACGATATATATTCTCAAGTTAGTCTTAAGTATCGTTATAGCCCCATCCCCTCCATCCTGCACCTCTCGCATCAAAAATACAAGAACCAAACCACGGAGTTCATTTTTTCCTCCATTATCAATGAATCCTACATCTCCAACCCTACCTCCAAAACCCCCTTCAAACCCCCTACAAAATTCAAATTAATCACCAGGCTCAAATTGGTAAACATAGACGTACACATAAACACAGCCGCCATACCTCCCATTTCCATCCCCAGAAACTATACAACCATTCAAACAACCAAAAAGCCATCCACACAAATCCCCTTCCTAAAACCCCCCCGAAAAATAGCAGAAAAACATAAATCCAACTATTCACATCCCACTTCCCACTTCCCAAAAAATCCACAACACAACCTAGCTCGCCCGGAGAACAAAAGCAACCAGACACTCCATCCTCGACACCCTTTACTAACCCCTCAACCCCTCAAAACACCACATGCCATCCTCATCCTCATCCTCATCCCCCAAAATAAACAAACATCCATAAACCAGCCAACCGCCTATTCGATAATTTCCAGACATCAGCAGACTTACAATCATATACGACATTCATACAAAGTTTAATATAGAATACTAGAAAGGAGGGAAAACATATCGCATGGACCTGAGATTGTAAATCACATTGGAATAATCATCTATCGCGTTCCCGAAAATGTCTCAAAGGGAAGGAATATAAGCCCCCCCCCCAGGAGTTTTAAGATCAATAACTAGAAAGATAGAATGGGGAATGAAAGTGCATGTCAACAGTATTTCGTATTTCGCAAAGCTAATAAAATTTCAAATATGCTGTTTGTTCACTCCTGGTGAGCAACGTGATCTCTTCATGAAGAAACATATCTTGGGTTTGCATGAATGTGAAGACCTACACTCTCCTATACATAATCACACATAATCACTACTTCCATGTGAGATGTGAAAATTGGAGAATAACATCCATTCTCATTTTAATGATTTATACAATTACTTATCAATACAAGGTACACTAAGCTGCCTACCCATAATAATGTAGCCCCAGCCCCACCCCAACAAAGACGAGTAATCGACTCATCTCCCATAAACATCTCCAATCGTTCTTTGTGAGCTGTAAATTAGAGTCTCGAGATGTTCCTGCCCAGACCAATTCATTCCAATAACGTATACAAAGTCCCGATTCATTCTCCCCTAAGGTATCATACTCAGCCAAGTCCACCGCATTCCCATTCATTCCCACCCATCCGCTAAATCAAACCCCGCGCCCTTTCCGCTTTCTTTCAGAACCACATATTAAGACATCCCCTATTATCTAGGAATGTATGTATGTGCTGTACACCATATCGTGAGCATAACCATACATTTTAAACTCCTTGACTGAAAACCAAATCCAGAAGTGCTGCTCACCCGCCTCGAACAGTACAACCCCCCTAAGATATTAAGCTGAAAATAAGGTATAACATCAGACTTAAAAAGCCAAGTCCGACATGAAGAAATGCAAAATTACGTATACGAATACCTAACGCGTAGGCTCATGTATCCGTGTAAGCATAATAAGCCGAGCACACTAATTCCAGACAGTTCAAAGTCAACTTGAAACGCTGGAACCACCACAAACAATTTGATCAACCTCCATTTAAAAGAAAGCAGCAGAACTTGGACTAGTGGGAACCTCGCCCATTGCTTTGGCCTTCTTTCTTTCCGCCCACTGTCTACTAGCCGCTCTTCCCTTCTCTGCAGCCTCTTCCCTTGCCCTAATAGCTGACGTCTCCCGTTCTTTTCTCTCTCTTTCGATTTCTGCCGTATACATTGCATCTTTGTTGTAAAGTTCCTTTGCTCTCTGTCTCTGCAATTCATGATCCGAATCCGACACTGTTCTCTGCATTGTCATTCTCGGATTGTGTGGACGTTGCGATGCTTTGCGATTCAAGGGAGCAGGAGGGACCTTGGTACGAGGCGATGAGCCAATAACATTTACTTTTTGCATGTCCAGAATTGAAGGACGATGAGCTCCAACTAAGCTCCCACGTTTGCCGATTGTGAGACCACCACTTTCAATACTCTCACCAGCTGTTCCCATTTTACTTTGACGCGCGCGACTAGCAGCTGTATCACGGGGAAGAGTACGGGAAGTAATGGTTTTGCTTATGGGTCTAGCTTTGAATTCCCGTCTTTTGCGTTCCTCTTCTTCTTGAGCTTTGAGTTTTGCCTCAAGTGCTTCTCTCTTACGTCTTGAGTATGCTTCGCCAGGGAGTTCGAATTGCGAAGATTTGGTGGGGGGTTTGCTGGATTTGATTCTTCCTGGGGTAGTTGTAGTTCTGACGACTGTCATTTCAGATGATTCTCGTTGCGCAATGCGAGCTTCCCTCTGTTCCTTTAATCGCTTAGCGACAGCTTCACCAGGAAGCTCGAATACTGGCTTGGTGGATGGCTTCGTAGATTTTGTTGGTGATTTTGGAATAAGGAGACTAGTTGGACGTGGAACTTTACTTGGGGATACCATTACCGGCTTTTCCGGACTAACAACAGGTCTTACATTTTCGAAAGACATAGATTTAGCCTTTTTGAGGGTTGGTTCGGTGGCTGTTGTACGTTTGGCACGCATTGTTGCGTAAGTAGATTTGGGTCTTTGTGAAGTTGCTTGAGTTGGACTATTATGTACGCGTACACGTAGTCCAGCAGCGGGGAGCTCCTCGATAAGTCCTCGTTCGGGTGATCTCCTCGAATTACTCTCATAGGAAGCTTCAGTTGGGATTTTGACCGTCTTGGGTGAAGTAGCAACAAAATTTTCAACCGTGGTGGCTTCATCGAGCGCATCTATGGCATCTTCCAGGTTGTCAAGCTCTTCCAAAGAGTCTTCGATGCGAGACACAGGCTTTGCTGGTGATCGACTTATGATTATATCGATAAATGAGTCCTCTTCAATCTCAGCGGAAGATGAACGTTGGCGAACAGGAGATGTTGTCTCCTTAGCATCGCAAGCTCTTTCAATTTCCTCGAGCGTTGTGATTTGCTTTGCGAATGGCAAGGTGGCAGAAGCAGCTGCGTCATTCTTCTTTGGACTGGATCGAAGTTTGTCTGATGTTAAAGACTCAATATCCTTTGTCTCTTTGTTGGCATTATTCTTCATTGCTAAACAGTCGGAGGGATTAGTGTTGTGCTCACGTCTCAATGGGATGAAAGGACCGGCCTGCATAGGAAAGTGGGAACCAGCGAAAAGAGATGAACCACAACCGGAGGGATGAGGTGGTTTCCAAAAGACATCTCCAGTATCGGCGGCTCTAATAAACGAAACACCTCTATCATACTGACCTGCTTGTTGTCTTGCAATTTGACCTCGAGTGGTTCGTCCCAACTGTGGAAGTTGAGGTAAGGTAGACTGTCCCATAATTTGAGGCAGCTGAACGGAGGTTGGCCGACCAGTTTGATTTCTTGAAGGTTCAAGATTGGAGACAAGAGTTGCAGAGCGAACACCGGGTGGGCCGGCAGCAATTCTTGGGGCAGTTTCTGCGCCTGGAATAGCTTGAACAGACGCTGGATTAACAGTAGTACTCTCGAAGTACTCGAACTCATGGGCAGTAGCCTTGGTATGTTCTAGTTCCGACGAAAGTTCTTGCTTTCCCTTGTTCTTATTCTTGTTGTGCTTTTTGCCTTTCTTTGTGATACCGAGAGCACTTCGATATGCAGCTTTGAGATTTTTCATATGTTGTGCGAGATCCGTTTCTGAGCTATCATGAGCCGCCATGCTATTCAATTCGTGTGCAGTTGAAGTAGCCAATACTTTTGAAGCAGGTGTCACTGGAAGAGGGATTTGGGCAGCAATGGATGCTGTATTATCTTCAGCAATATTGATCGTGGTTGATCTTGTTACTCGAGACATCTTGACTGTCAAAAGTCATAAATGGTCTAGAAACCGTAGATCGTTTGTCGAATAGTGTTTCGGAAATTAGATGTGATTCGAGTATTGAGAAGCACTCGATTTGCAAGGATTGGTGGAAATTGCGTTCTATTTTTGAGTGACAATCGTATTCCGTATTCGTAAAGTCAATAGAAATGTAGTACCGAGTTTGATGAATCGTTTCCTTTCCAAAAATCAGAGCTTTCTTCTTATCGATTATGTGAATTCATTCAGTCATTGGAATTCAACTGATCATGGAGATATTCGTTTGAGGTAACTCGCTACGAAAGTTGGAGCTTCCTTCCTTCCCCTCATTCGTTTGTTTGAGCTTACATCATCACTATAGCAACCGGCAGAGCTGAAGAAGAAAGGCGCGACTGCGACTGTGAAAGCGAGCGTGCGTGATGATTGATTCAAAGCGATTTTGGAGATGAAATTGGTGAATTGCTCTTGATAAATTCATTCACTGTCCTCTTATGTCCTTCAACGAAGTATTCAACTCCTGCTCATCGTGATGTGATGTGATGTAATGTAACCAATCTTCTTTTCCATCAACCTTTCCGTCATTGGGTTTCACATCTTGACCTACTCATGCAGGCCACAACACCATGTATTTGTTTAGATTGCATGACTTTCCCGACATTTTTCTTATTCGATCAATCTCTGCTAATAAGTCATCAATCATGTCATCATCAAAAGTCCAGCTGCTTTCTACCAGCCATTCCTACATGGACACGATCCATCACCAGACCGTTTTTGGCGTCGGAACTCACAACCCAATATCTGCCTGTTGCGCCGTTTAGTGCACCAAACTCGTCATGAATGCATGCATGTCCTCTTCTAGTCTCCCAGCGATTTAGCGCGTCCTCTTTATTCATTCAATTCTTCATTTTTGGATGGTTGTAGCATTGGCGCATGCTCTGTGGGTATTCGGACCAGCGTTTGAGGTAGAGGTATCTCGGGTCCCGTTCGCTTTTCCAATTCTTCTGCCCCATCGTTTGATTCTTTGGGTTTTGGTATTTTCACTGGTAATGGTTAGAAGGTTGCGACAAACAAAAGAGCACGTTATATCTTACTAGACGCCATGCTAATCGCTTGCAGAACATTGTGCCAGTTGCCCAATACTGTTGCGACTGCTTCTGTTCCATCTGAAAGAGTCGAAAGCTTCTCTTCCAGCATTTGCATCTGTCCAGCCAACCCTGCACTCAAATCTCGCAGCTGCTTGAGATTTTCTAACTCTGCCCTCTTCTCATTGATGCGCGCCTGTAAGACGGGGGATTGACCAGAAGACGAACCCAAGCTACCACCCATAGACTGCTGTCGCAGATGCGAACCGAGGGGTCGAGATGCGTATGACATTCTTGAGATCTTTGCTTTACAGGCCGCGTGTTGTAATATCGGATCACCACTGCAAAGCGATGGAGACCTGGAATGCTTGATAATTGAATTTGATGTGAATTAATTCTCTATCCGTTGGACAACTCAAGGCGGGACTGATAGTGAGCCTTTTCCAACCAATCAAATTTGATACATGAACCCACTTTTCTGATAGCAGAGTCAGTCAATGCTCCAAATCTAACCAATTTGAGTTCGATGTAAACAAATCAATTCACCCCAATTTTTCTCTGTACACAAACAACTCTAAGAATTCCTTGAAATCACCGTGATTTTCGACAAATCCCTCGTCGCAGCTTCCAATAATTGCCAGATTAATCCTCAACCCTCTCACGTCTTTTTCTCATACTGTACTACTAATCATCGTATTTCATTCCGCATGCATTGCCAGCTCACATGGCCCGCTTAAATGAGCCTGCAGCTTCGCTGGAGAGTATTGAATCTCGTAAGTTTCCAAACATTCATTTCCTCACAACTGGGGAATAATGGAGAGGCGCCTTTCTGATGCAATCATAGTCAAACGCAAGTATAAACGTCAAAACCGTGATATCGCATCCGTCAATTCGTCCCAAGCAGTTCGAATCCGCAGCCTTGAAAATGAAACCTCGAAACTCCTTGCTGAAAACCTAGAACTCCGCGAGGAAAATCTACGCCTTCGAAGTGAAATTGATAACGGAAAGGCTCGAAGAGCTGCAGATAGAGTCAATGTGGTCAAATCACAACTCGAAGAGAGATTATTAGAAATTGGAGCTCTGATAAGTGGGTTGGGAGAAGAATCTCCAGAAAGAAAGAGGTCACCACATGTTCCAAGGCAATTTGGAGGGTTGAGAGCGGGGTCAAATCCTCCTCGTAGCCCCAAGGAAAACAAATGGGATGATTTGGATCCATTGAACGAGGATGGTACAAGCCCGGAGCGCAAAATGCCACCAAGGAAAAAGATGGCTTCGTCGAGTGAAGACATTGGTAGCCCGGATGGAAAATTACCCCCCATTTTGGAAAACAAATACTATCCTAGGAAAACTTTGGAGTATGTTGCGCGATCACTTGATATAGTGGTGCTTGCATGCTAACAATTTATAGGCATCAGGAAATCGAAAATATCTTGGCTGAAGTGGTAGCAGAGACTGAAGATTCACCTGACATCGGGCCACCGCCAGTATCACAGTTTGTCGACGAAGATCCTGTAAAAATTGACTTGGCAGGAAAGTTAGCCTATGAAAGGGAAGATGAGCCTCGTCTGGATCCGATAATATCAACGAACCTTGAGCAGAGGAAGAAGCGCAAGGATAGTATGGTGGCTTCTGATATTAAGAGAAACAGCCGATCGGAACTTCCGGCAAAACGTGAGAATACGGGAACACTCAAATCAGGCGCAAAGAGGAAGCTTAGTGCAAGGGAAGACGAGGAACAGGGGTCTACAAACGCTAATGATATTGACGATTTCCAATTCACACGTGTATGTCCCGAGGAACGAGTGAAGACAAAATCGGCAGTCTCATCAGCCAAAGAGAATACAAAACCATTGAAGGATGCTACGAGCTCTAGAGCATTGTCGAAGGATAAGCCGGCTTTGGCTCCTAGCACCAGAAAGGTTCTGGCAGCCAAAAGTGTCAACAATTCCCCTAAGAAAGGAGCCGGCAGCAGGAATTTCAGCCACGATGGGATCAAGCCAGGAAAGCTGAATTTGTTCAAGGAAAGTCTATCGAAGGAGGTCCCGAGCGAGGAGAGAAATATGGAAAATATCGAACCTATTCAACAAATCATGCAACCTCCACTGCAAGTCTTTAATATGCAGGCGGAACCAGAGACGCCCGCACCTGTCGATATCTTTTCGCCCCTTTCATCCCACCCGTCAACCAACGTTCGAGTGGAATCTCGGGATACCCCACCGCCTTCAGAGATGAGGGAATCTGCGGAAGGCCAACGACCAAGCCGACGAGCTCGAGGCTCGATCAGTTATGCGGAACCCAATCTTCGAGATAAGATGCGCCGGCCTGGAAAGGAATTTGTGAATGCCGTAACAGCTGATGGAAAACTTCGTGCCATTAGAGCAGATGAGGAAGCTGGTCCGACGACAATAAGCAAAATCAAGGCAGAACCCGAATCAGAAGATGCTTGGAAACAACTATCTACCGCGCCGAATGCAGATCACAGTCCGCTAATGAGCAAAGCTTCTGCACCTATTTCCGATATGTTACCAAGCAGCATCACAGATCACAGAAGGCGTCGCGAGTCAATTTTATATCTCACAGAATCGGGATCTTCCTCAGCATCGGGATCAAAATCAGTCGCGGAGCTTTTAGCAGAGTCGAGGAAAATAAAAGCAAAATCTAAGGAACAATCGGCTAAAGGCGATGATATAAAAGCAGCTCTTGAAGATATGGATATATATGAATTTCAAGGTTCCCCCAAACGCGATTCTGAAGAACCGAAAGCCACAAAAGAAGAGAAAACTGATAGAGTACCATCGCGGTTTTCTAGAAGAGCTTCCGCTGTTCCGGCAGGAGATCAGGAATTTGAACCAGCGAGAAAGTTTTCTGCATCGACAGGACCATCACAATCAGGTTCAAGAAGAAGACAATCAGCATTGCCGTCTTCAACCATAGCTAGAAGCACGTCGGCTCAAGGCCATGGATCAGAAAGAGATACCACGGATTCCTCGGACAAATCCTTGAGGAAAAGTGTCAGTAGTACGAGTATGGCGGGGGCTGCTGCAGCGAATGCAAATAGGAGTGATAGGATGAGTTCGAGGAGGAGAAGTATGATGTTATGATGAATGGCGTCTTATAAGTCGAGTTTGGGCTATAAAATATTCTTAATTTCTTCTGTTGAATTCGATTGAATTGGATCGAATCGATTATAATACTTTGGATTATAATCGGGAGTAATGGGATTGGATTTGATGATTAATGAGAATACAGCGGTTCTAATGTGCTGTGCGCATATTTTTGGTCCTGATAAATGGCGCAAGAGTAGTTCTAGTTTTCTAGTTTTTTTTTTTCGATTCTTTCACTTTTATGAAGCGAAATATGATATCCATGAATTCTCTTTTATCGTCGAATCACGAATGTTATTCTTCCATTATCAACTTCTGCATTGTGATAATATGTGAATGAGGAGCTGGCGCTACAAATATGATTTTCAATGTTATGTATCATTAGGTGGTATCGTACGCAATCCTATTAATCTGATATCCAGCAGGCGTCCATTCGTTCACCTCTATGGATGAATATGGCAAGACTTCTTTTTTGAAATAGGAGAAAAAAAAGTCTAGCTACTCGGTATTATGTGCATGTATTTCTCTCTCCAGCAGTTATAGTCTATCGTTATGCCATCATATCATGTCATATCATATCAATTGTACCCCCATCCCGCAAAAAGATCAAGATCCCCAAACACCGTAAATGCCAAAGAACTTTTTTTTTGTAGCTGGCGACCGCAGGGGAAAGCAGAAGGAAAAGCACTTCTTTAAATGAAAATGTGATGGAGAAACGGGGTATCATTATGTGGAACTGGAGGCGGCAGTGGTGGGAGGGAGGACCTTGGTGTAGGAGATCTTCTCGACGGAGACGGATTCCTCGCCCTTTTCGCTGGTGCGCAGTTGGTAGACGTAGAGGGTGAGACCGAGACCTTGAACCTAGAGGAAGGGGGAAAGTTAGCTAGGGTGCTTGAGGGAGGAACGGGGAGTAGATTGTAACTTAAGCAAAGTGCGCAAGAATAGAGAAGAACTTACATCCATCAAACAAAAACTAGGAACAATCTCCTCACCCGGCTCCATCCAGCCCGTAGTCATTGCACCAGTCGCACTTCCGGGATTGATAAAAAACTTATTGTCAAGTTCGAAAGCATCAAACTTATGAGTTCCTCCCCAGCACAATACATCAACGTCCAATTTATTGGCTTCGGCAGTCAATAAATCCACCTCGTTGGGCGCAACAATGGTGAAGCCTTCAACGAACCCAATGCGAAGAGAGCCATGTGTCACGACTTGGGAGAGTGGAAGAGAGGTAGCGTCGGTATCGTAGCGGCCGCGAACGATCTTCAGATCGGGGGTTATGGAGCGGAGATAGTCGTAGGTTTGACGATCGGTGAGATTTCCGAGACAGAGAGTTTGGCCAATTTTTCCCGGGGTCAGAAGCTTCTTGAACTGCAATTCGAGAGATCAGCAATCGAGAGAATTAGAATTCAAGGCGCAGGAGGCGCAAAAGGAATCATACCTTCTGAGGAACATCAATAGCTCGGTCTGGGATGTGCAAATCGCCGATTACGAGGACGAGTCTGGAAGTCATGGTAGTAGGTTTCTTATCGGGAGGGAGATTGGCTAGGCTTGATTTTCGAGTGGGATATTCGACGGCGCCGGTAAGGAACTCGGAATTGAGTAATGCAATGGGATCGTATTTGGTGGGTTGAAGAGCAAGCTGTAAGCTCTTGATTGATGGAGTTGGTGACATGGTTTATGGATTTTGGTGATCCGAGCGTCGGGGGAATGTTGTTCCAGATCACGAGTGTTGATGGGGGACGAAAGAAATGGAAAGAACTTTATCACAAGGGGACGTTAGGGGTGTAAGTGAAGATATGATGGAGACAAGACAAGGTTCAATTTTGATTATCATTCAATGGACATGTTCTCATCTGAAGTGTGAAAAGTACTTTCAATGCTCCGAGTAGGAGGAATGTCAAAGTGAGAATAGTCTTACCCAAAATCAGCTCAGTGAGCTAGAAAACTTGAGACATCAATGAACAATAAGTAGTTTCTGTCAAAGATGATTGATTGAATGCAATGTTCTCTATATCGATTGTGTCTTTCACAAGAATGCAGATTTTGCTCTGAGTTTATTGAAACGAGTCATCTGTTGTTGTTCTAAAGTGTCTAGAACAGAAGAAGCTTCTGTCTAAAGTTAGATAGGCGGAATAAGGAGCTCTTAGATCCAGCACCAACATGTTCGTATTATATATCAAATCTTTGGTTTGTGATTCAGCCTTTAAGATGATAATGCTTTTCCTTCAATCCTTTAATAAGCTTTCCTTACTTCCAGCTACCCCTCCCTAGATGATAATGATGTCATACGAACCCCCTATTTTCGAAAATCCTCCTTCTTAAAGCTATTATCTCCACTACCACCCCTCGTCTTCCACAGGATAACTTTCATTGTTAGTGAGCCCAACTGATACGGCGCCAGAACGATTATCGATTTGATTACCAATGATTGAATGTTGTCTTATTAGCTGTCTATTCGTTGTCCCATCTGTACACATTATCTTCTGTGGGCGCTAATGTTTTAAATCTCAAGAAGACATCTTCTGGTTTCTACTTTAGAGTATTTCTCGCTATTGAATTTACTTTATTTTGTTATTTTGTTATACATTCTCCAGCGATCGAATGGTGGTGATATCTTGTCATCCGAAACGATGATGTACTCAATGTGGCTTTCTAGATTTCAGCAACTCAACACTTAATAAGTCCCAAGGGCAAGCTTTCCAACATGGAAGGGTGAATCTGCGCAATTGAGTAATTTGTTCTTCAATAACGTCAATTCCATGATGCCATGGTGTGGATCATACTCACTCAGTGATTGGCTAAAACATATGTTTCCAGATTCGCAATGACTCTACTATCATAAAATGACTTTTTTCTACATATCGCTTCCTCGTCTTGTACTACAGCAGCGTGGATTAAGAGTAAATCCCAACTTCCGTATTCTGCATTCAGTATATTCAAGATTTGAGCAATTATTATCCAGCTCAATGCAATAATACTAAAAGTGCGAGTTTTAAAGCTCTTTGTACCTTGCGTGGAGCGAACATAAAGTTCATTCAGTATCTAAAAGGCTATCTACTAACAGAGTTTATCAGTCGAGTGACATTCTGGTACTATAGTTTATCATTGCCCTCGAATCAATATCAGTTTCTCTATAGCCAGTTGAACCGAGGCTTCTAGACGTCTGTATCCGATTCCCAAGCAGGGCTTAACATTATTTGGCAGCGATGCCACATCTCCAGAGGATGTCTGTGAATGTCTGTGAATGGCTTCAATCTAATGGCCACTGTACTGTAATACTAAGCGAATGCGAAAGAGGCTAGCTCTATTAGTAGCCCTTATTTAAGGCTAGTCATTTCCTGTACATAGCTAGATTTTTGAACAAAATACAACTTTGAAATCTAAGGACCCACCATAATAGACGCTAAATAATCCGTGTCCTTCTCAGTATGTTAGAGATGTTCCCTGTTATCAAAATCATTCAACCACGAATATATGATCGGCACAATTTTGACATCAACGTGTACCACATTTAAAGGGTTTGGCAATCATTTATGTGTTGAATCAATGTTTCAGTAAACGCTTGAACTGGCATGTCGCAAGATGTTTCCGGAACGAGTTTGTTGTCTATGTGATTGGAATGAAATCTCCAAGTGTAGTTGTTCTTTACTCACTCTACTACAATCGATATATACGAAAATATTACCATGCATGTTAGTATCAATACTTCACAAGGCATTTGACGGTTGTCGCATCCTGTAAACATTATCAGAAAATTCTGCTGCCCATGACCGTCAGATCGTTGGCGACATGCATGATACAACACCAACCCAGAAGAACTCAATAAGAGCTTCGATTGTTTTTGCCAAAGTTGAAACCATAAATAAGACCAAGACATCAAATCACTTGGCCAAAATCTAAATTCTCAGACTTCATCAACACCTTTCTTTCCTCCAACCGCCATTACCCATTTCCTATTCCCTATCCCATTAGACAACATCTCCCATATATCCCCCAAATCCCTTGAATACCTCACCAAACATATCCCCGTGGTACAGTGGTCTATGTAACGCCTCCACCCATGCCATAGTAATCGGGGCCCTCTCAATCGGGCCAAATAGGGGACAGTTTGGTACAGTCATTCTATAGTACGAAGTTGATTGGGATTTACAGCGTCGCAAGACGTGTTGAAATTTTGCCATTTTATTCTTTCGTGCGTACTTTCTTTTTTGAAGATATAATTTTGGAAATGGTTGGCTGTGAGAGGTTTGGATTGGGGTTTTGTGGGGCGGGATTTTAGGCGACGATGAGGTTGGGAAGTGAGGAGTGGGTGAGTGGTGAGTGAATTGTTTTGAGGCTCAACTTTTGTACAGGTTTGATGTCAATGCGATGACTTGATAGTGAATTGTAGGTTGTTTCGACTGCACAAGGTCACATACGCTTCACCGCTTCATCGCCTCACAGTCATCTAGAGAAATCTTCGGTGCATCAAAGCCTCAATCAATGCAAGCTTCGCAAGACTTCCAAGTAAGAGCGGGGTATTCTTTTTCAAGTATCCCAAAGAGTTGTAGAGAGGAAATTCACCATTAGGGCTGCCGATGGGATGTGAATCTTTAATTTGTCATGGGTGAAATCTGAGGGAGAGAGGAGGGGGGGGGGGGGGTTGATTCAGCGGTTGGAAATATAAACAACATTAATAAAGCAGATTTCGAAGAGCTAAACAAGGTTCAGAGAAGAAATGATCAGCCCCGAGGAAATCATCTCCTTCCTAACTAATTTCCAAGTCCAAACTCCACGAGATATATAGTCATAATATAAGGAGAATCATCCTCGACTTTACGAGCAAATGATGAAATCTCAAGAACGGTAACAGAATTCACTGCTATTTTGATTCTCACAATTTCCTACTGTTAGAAGAGCATTGGATATATCTTAAAGATAATGACAACGAGTATCTCCAAGCATACGAGCAACGCAGAGAATCCTGTATCTTGGTTGAGTAAATACACGACAAGGAATTAGATCATGATCCTCACTTCCAAACTAAGTTTAAGGAATATATCCTATGACAAAATATCTCGGGCGTTGAAGAAAGTTTGCTGTGTACGAACCCCATTGGTGTGTTTATATGCAGCAGGATTGAATCTTTTGACGCTGGTTTAAATAGGAATCATCACTCAGGCTCAGAAATAGGTCTTGGGTATGAGTTTCATGTTAGAATGGTGAATGATGGTCGCAATCTATATCAGAAATATCATCGTATATAAAGGCTCCAATATGTTGTGATGTTTATTTATGCAAACCCGGTTTGAAACCCATTGAAGACCTGCTAGGGCTACAAAATCCCGATCAAAAATTCAAAAGAGTAATGCCAATCACGCAGGATTTTTTCAGTAGATTTCGAAGGATGGGGCTGGAGTATATACCTCATTTTTTGAGTTGTATTAACCTAGACGCTGCCATTGAACATTGTCATCTAAGTGCACCACTCGACATATCTGACTCTTACCAGTGTCGAATCCTTTGGTTGTCATCTACAAGAATAGGAAATTTAGCCTACAACAAAATCGCAGGATGATGTGCTTAGATTGCGGTATCAAGATGTGATGCTACATTTTGTGTGACAAGCCATTGGAATTACTAACCTGCGTGGTAACATACTCCGGGATGTATTGTAATGGAGAGGGGATAGATCGAAGAAATCGCGGTCTTTATATAGTCAGACAGCTTGATTCACAGTCGTATGATACATCCATCATGTCGAGCTTGAGTATAGCTACTTTCTAGAGGGGCTTGCAGCTTTGTATAGTCGAAGCACGCTGCGTTTCCCACTCGAAACATTCACGAGGTTCAATATACAGTTCACCCATACCTGTCCCGAAACTCATCGTCAGATCCCTTAAATCGTCGGTGCTACCTCAATTGCCTTGCATCTTCTCCATCATCTCGCCAAATAATTTCTTCCTTCTCGTCTCCACCTCCTCATACCCAAATCCCTTCCACGTCGTCCCCACAGGAATATCTTCATCGCCTCTCTCCAATCCTCTCCACGCTTCTTTTGTAAACTCATCCAACGGCATTCCCATATTCCTGCCGTCTTTAATATCTGGCGGATGTTTCTCGTCATGAAGCTCTGTCTGAACAGCCGGTGGATAGATTTCAATCACTTGTACCCCCTTGCGCTTTTTATTCTCCCCCGAAGCCTTCCCTTCCGCAGTATTCCCACCTTCGGCCTGACCCAAATCTCTCAACTGTTCCCGCATAACGAGAATTAATTGATGCATAGCAGCTTTGCTTGCACAATAATTTCCACATCGTACAATTGGTACCAAGGCCAAGCCACTAGTCGTGAATATCAATCCTGCGTTTTCGCCACACTTGGCTCTATTCTGTAGATGTGGAAGAAGTGCTTTGGTAAGATGAACATAGGAGAGATAATTAGTCGTGAATTCTATAGAGATCGAATCGAGATCTATAGATGAGGGTTGTGTAAAATCGAGAGAACGTTGTATTCCACTATTGAGGAATGCGCAGTCGAGGGAGGGCGTGACTTGAGAACTCTGTGAAGTTTGATCCATCAGTATCTGTTTACGGTAGCAGTTATCAAGAGTATGTGAATAGTATACCCCTCAACCATTTTGGGAATACCCTCAAGATTCGTAATATCAAAGTTGACAGTTGAAACTTTCACATCTCCATGTTTTTTTGTAATTCATCGAGTTTGTCTCGACGTCGACCCAAAGCTATGATTTTGGTAATGCCTTCAGAAAGCATTTTCTCAGTGAGGGCAAGTCCAATACCTGAGGTGGCGCCAACCACCAGTACCTGATGTATTTTCTCAGCCAAGACGAAATCAACGATGGATAATTGAGGAGGCTTACAGTTTTGTAGGGAAATGGCATTTTACTTTTTGTGACAGGGTAAGATGGATGGACTCTGATGGAAGTATATTAGAGTCCGATGCATATTTCACAAGGAAGCTTCGATGAATGAGCTATGTCGTTGACAAACTGGTTTAGTACAAGATTCAAATGCATGATATCATGAATTGCTTATGACAATATCATATAACATCGGATGCACTAGGGAAACTACTAGTAGTGTGATACTAGATGGGCATTTCCCGTCGATGGCGTCTCTAGCACGGGCAGATCAAATCTAGGATGCCGTGATATGTAAGTGCTAATAAGATGAGCTAACATAACATTTTTATATTCAGACTCGATATGGGAATGTAGAGGCTGACGTAGATTTAGTATTTGAAACGAAGCTCTACTAGATGAATGAAAGATATTGTGACTGTATGAAAATCATACACTCATTAGCTACGCACAATTAGACATGGAAGTGCATTAAACGGCTTGGATCCGGTCGCTATTCGAGCTGCCAGAATATACAGATATCCACACAACTATCCTAAAGTTTCATCCATATCTCTATGTGCTAGCCTGGACCTCGAGTTTTTGTCTCGTCTTTCAAGGACCAGCAGTCCAGAGCCCTCTAATCTCTTTTTTGAACTCCCCGAATCTATTTCCGTATAAACAAGATCCGCAATCGTCAATATCAATGCTGCGTTGAAGATAAAATAGCACCACTCTCCAATTGGCCCACAAGACCTGTCGCGTCTCAAAGGAAGTTCGGGGTGAAACGACAAGCTTGGTCTGAAGAAAATCTTGCCAGAAGTTTGAAGGTACGTTTTGTAGCCTACAGGCTTTAATGCAGCTGTCTAGAACTCTCCCGAAGCTCGTACACCGGTACATGGAAGGCAGAGACTCATTTTGTGTAAAATTTGGGATAGTAAAACAAGATTGGGTGTAGTGGGCGAGGCATAAGTGTGCTCAGTATGCACTCGAAGCTTATCAAAGCGAAGTGTTGGATTGATTATATTTGACGGCTTTGTTGTCTGTATTGTCAATAAGTGTCAGGAAGATAAAGAATGCCTTACAACAGACTGACCCAACAAAGACTCTTTATTTCTCGTCTCCTATCGAATAAAGCCAACCATGTGTTATGTAATTCCTAAGAACCTAAGCTTCTCCCTATCATCCTCTTCCAAGTCGACATCCATGTGATCCTCCCTAGCTTTCCCCTCGAGCCCTACGATACCTCTTTCAACTCTCAACATCAACATCCTCATCCTCTCTAATTCTTTCTCAATCTCTCCGTTCTTGGTAACAATGTTTTCTTGAATATTCTTCTCCGCTTGATCAAAGGGTCCTAGTAATTTCTTGGCAGCTTTACATTGTTCAAGTTTCTCCTTTGCGGCTTTTCGTTTATCATTTAGTTCCAGCAGTTTACTTTGAAGCACTTTGTATTTCGCAGCTTGCTTAGGTGCTTTTGTTTCTGCTTCTTCGCTCCACTCCTCTGGCAATTTCTCAATGTTAGATGACAAGCCTGTCGATTGAGATATTGATTAGCATAAGCCCATTACGCCCTGATTGATTTATTCGATGGAACTCACGATAGTCAGCGCCCTTTTCACTCCACTCCTCCCCATTCACGTTAACATCTCTCTCCCCTGCAGCCCAGTATAATTGATCGATTTGTTCAGCAACATGTCGCTGTGCCTGCGGAGGGTAGCTGATCTTGTTATGTTGTTTCAGGATAGTATTGAGCTTGAATAATGCTTCATCAATTGCGCGTTGTCGTAAGGTATTCTCTTCCTCCGATATCGAATCTTGCCATTCTCGAGATGGCTGGAGAGGTTGAGAGAGTGCAAATATTTGTGCGCGTAGGAATGAAGATTTAAGGTCGATTATGGTTGAGTCGCTGGACTCCATATTTGAATTTGTGGTTGTTGTATTACTCAGAGAAGCTGGTGAGACGCGTAGTCTGAACGCGCACGGCGCGACTTTCCATAAAGATCACGTGATATGGAAAACATACTTTAAAATGCACAAGGAAACGAAATATGACGGTGCCAATATATTGTGGCTTTCTCTGCATGCATCATCGGCCTACTGAATCCACAAACTTTGACCGAAAAGTTACAAGTGTATGACAAAAGGTTACTTAATGGATATCTGTTCGACAAGTGATATCAATAATAGTAGTCTACATGCGTCGTCTAGGAATGCCGTGCAAGGAAAGCCGGTCTCCAGTTACGCCCGTTGCTCCTCCCACATTCCCCATTCCATCAAAAGGGGTTCTCAAAAGCTGAACACAAAAATAAAGGATGTAAACGTATAGAACGGAAACCGAAGAATCTGGCGATGATACTAAACTTGTTGCCAGGCGAATGGCGAGACGCGGAACACCTTTTCGCCGATCTAATCGGGACAAGCTGTCAACAGTAAAGCAGGGAGTTAGGTCGTGGTAACGAGGAGCTACTGCGCCTCAGTTTCTCACCTCACTTCAATCCATTCTGAGCATCGTCTTATTGGCTAACATGAGACTTGTTAGCATCTTGCTGTTTTCGCCGGGCTTCTTTCTCTCTCGCGCGCTGAGCATCTTTCTTGTCCTGACGACGAAGTTCAGCTTCTTGTGATTCTTTGTCCTGGCTGTCCTTCAAAAATTGAGCCTCCGCTTGTTCTGCAGGCGTTTCTTTCTTGTGGCTGAACCACACGGCAATCCGTCTCTTTATGTTCCCAAACAAGACCTGCCATTCTTCTAGCAGGAACTTTGCACCAATATTGAAATCTACAAATGCATCCAATTGATTACAGACCAAGAAATCTCTGCGATATATTGTTGAAGATCCTTTAGGATTGAATACGAGATTTTGAACAATGCCGGTAAATCTCATCGCATGTCCGCTGAGACGATATGAGGATAGACTCTTGAAATCGGTTGATATCTCGGCTTCTCTCCCGGCCTCTTTGACCCATCTTCTCGAAACTACAAGTGGTATGTCGGGCCCCGAATCGAGGCGGCACAAGCCTGGCATGATAGTCTGACCTTTAGAAGATCGAAAGGAGAATTCGCTTTCGAAGGGCGTCTGAAGAATATCAACATCAAACAGGTTCAAGACTTAAATAGCAAGGAAATTTGTTTCTGCCTCCCCTTTGAACTGGAAATTCCCACTATCACATGCAGTTTTACTTTTCTGAAAGCGACGATGTTTATGACATTCGGCGCCACCGCCTGAATTGCAGTCTTCTGTTGATAAGCGTGGTACTGTATCTAGTCGCTTCGATGGTCACACGTTTGACACACGTTGGCGCATTCAATACAATCTTTTCTGCGTATCTATGGTTCATGACGGACGGAAGATTAGTTGAGGTGTAACTTCAGCGTATGTCTTCTGCCTTCACACATGCACTTCAACTGACGATAGAAAGTTTTGTCGCTGTACAGGTTGTTTTTATCAGTATGAATATAACATTCGTTTGAGATTGATGGACACACTGATCTTGAGGTCTTACAGTGTTGTTGATAAATGTGTTGAAGTGGCAGCCTCTGCGATCTCCGTTAAATGCTACATTGGTCCTGCTTTGCGTTTTTTTGTTGATTTAACGCTCCCATCCTTATTTTTCTCCATCCTCCAGCAGCTTGGTTTTCCATTGAAAATTAATATTGGATTGTTCAAATAAGTTAAGAAATTGAGATTCCCCTCAGCCCTAAGTGATGTCGAACCGACCAACTCTATTCCGAAAGAACTTCAAGTATGACGCCAAAGACGGAGAGTATTGGTTTCACAACTAGGGTGAAATGGCGTTAGATAGTTTTTCGACACTATCAATTATCAACCTTTGTAGACTTGGAACACATATTTCCTGAAGATGGATGTCTATTGTAGCCTTATTTTTTTTTACAAATGGATAATTAAAAGCACCCTGAATTCCATTCTTAGCTGCATGCTGTACGCCACAGCAAATTTCAGAAAGATAAAGTCGATGTTTTTCTTTATCCATACATGCTTTAATTGCTAAATTCCTTTAAGTCGCAAAATTAACGCTATAATTCATCTGAACACACAAGGTGAAGGCTGTCTCAAGAACAGCATCTGAAATGGCGGTGGAACCTTGCCCGATCAGAAAATTTCCGATATTTCGGGAAAATCTTCATGTAATACTAATACCCTAAAAACTATCCTTGGAATCTAATTGTCCAAATTTACAGAGAATTGTAAGTTCAATTTTAATATTTCAATCTATTAATTATCTATAACTTGTAACAATTGCTCACATATAAAGATCCATAGACAGGGTGGCTTAGTGTTCTACCGCCATCTCGGATGGCTCTCTCAAAATCTAAAGGTTACTGCCCCAGCTCTAGATGATTCAGAAGCTCATATCGAGGATCGAATATGTTCCAAAAAAAAGAAAACGGTACTGTAAGGATCGACCCCATAGGTACCCTGCGGGGAATCCCTATTGTAGATCGATGCATTGGACCCACTAAGCTTATCCGTAAATGCATGTCACCGCTTGACCTTAGATTGCTTGACGCAACATTATTGTACCTGAAAAGAAAATCTAAGCTTATTAACCGCTCAGCCTGGAGGTAGAAACTTCTGTATTGCTTCAAGTAGAGATTAATGCACACGAAGATACTAGATCCCAATGAGCCATCTCCCAGCTTTTACTAGGGAGGGCCTCTGAGACAAGAGCAGCTAAGAAACTCAGAATAAACCATAAAGTCCTTTAATATTGGATGACGATGCAAACAAAGAAGGACTAGAGGGGTTGAAGAATAATAAAAGACGTGGGTGCTCCCTTCCTTCAAGTCAAATCTAATCATCACATCACACCTCACCTCACAGCATCATCTTCATTCTAATTTATCCCGAGCCTATCTCAATCAACCAAAATGCATTTCCCATCCACCCTCACTATTGTGTCCGCTGCAACTACTTTTGTGGCGGTAATGGCATCTCCAGTCTCAGTCAACGTTGAAAAGAGAGATGTATACCTTTGCAACACCGACCGTCCGTACTGGGTGCCATATTGCTGCCCTCTTGCCTCCCAAATTACCCAAAAAAACTATGCTATCTTCATGTGCACCGGTAAGTGCTACTCTTTCCTTTCATGTGCATTGCAGGATGACTGAGAATCATATAGAATTGACTGGAAGTACGACGATAACCACCGTGGAGGAACATAAAGAGACTTGCGCCAATGAACAAGAATTTGCACTTTGCTGCAAGAGAGATGTAAGTACCAGCTTCTTTAGTGTGTTTATAGAATGACTTGCTGATGCGATAGAAATAGTCTTTTGGAAGGCCTGATTGCTTATCGGTAGTTTAAGCCTAGAGGAATGGCTTTGCACAACCTGTGGAACGTCTCAATAAAGGACAAAATCGAGGGTCTTCATGCTCTATGGAGACGTTGAAAGTTGACAGATCATGAATGATGAGGAGATGAATGAGAGAAAAGTTTTCGTTTCGAAGAGTAGCCCAATACCATATTTAACAATGACATATTATCAAATTCCTCGCTTTTACTTTGATATCGTGCATCTAGATGCTGATTATGTATATAGAATTATATTCACAGAACATGTACATATTGAACCAGGACTTGCACTCGGTTGTTTCCAAATTCAGCTTCCTCAAATTACTCAAACGCAGTTGCACTTAACTACGTATCTACTCCAAGGAAATGAGCTCGGTCTAATTGCAAGTTGCGTCTGGAATGGTGGTACCCTGACAGTCTTCCACAGGTTTCCAATTTTTCTCGCGTTTTGCAATCTCCTCGCTTGCCCCTTCTCATTTGACCGCCTCTTATGTGCTTCTTTGCTCTTCCTCTTTTTTATTTTTAATCTCTTCTCTCTCCATCAAAACCTTCGTTATGTTACCCAACCCAGCTTTGGACGGATCCATCTCTATGTTTCGATGTTCCATGTTTCGAAAAATCGTCCCGTCCTTCCAAAATTCCGAATGATTATTATAGTAGCTCTGATGGTTGATCTGGCAGACATCTCTAGTTTCCTCCCCTTTATGTCTTACACAGAAGAGTCGATTACAGAGCAAACAATTTTCCACTTCATGTGGGCTGAAAAGGATAAACTGTGAGCGGTGTTAGTATCAGCTGGGAGGGTTTGAAAGGATATTCACATTTTTTCTTTTCATCATCTGTCTACAGACGTGGCATGTAGGCGTGTCTGCCATGCTTAATTTCTTTTCTTGTTCTAGAGGTAGATTTCGATGATTGATGGGATATACGGTGTATGGCAATGTTGATGTGGTTGATGAGAATATATGAGGTTCATCTTGATTATTTGACAGGCTTAAATAGAAGAAAACAGGGAACGCAGTCATCATATGATTAATTAATCACTCGAACTAGTAACGATGAGCCACGTCGCTAGAAATTCAAAGTAACCCTTCGGAAACTTCACAACGGAGCTCAAACCCCAATAGGAATTTATCTTCCGACGATGCAGTGAACGCAAACGATGCCATTCGTCAACTGGACTTCTTGATAACGACCGGGGTCTTGATAAACTCCAGTATTAGAGTCCTGAGATGATTCCTTCATCATCTGGAAAAACGCGGACGCTGTATGCAAAGAAATATTTCTCCAGTCGCACAGTGTAAGAAATGAATCTTTGGCATCAGAACATCCGGAATTCATTTTCATGGAAATTGGTTGCAATAACAAGTTTTTATGTATCACTATATACTAAAATTATGTACCGCCGTTTGCCTTTCCTTCACTCGATATCACCCAGATCCTGTGATTCCATCTCTCATCTCAAACCGTGATTGAAAATCCCCCACTTATTTCCTTTCCAACCTTCACAACTACATCGCCCTCAGTACTGACCTGCGTATTCGCATTTGTACTGTATTGCTTTCCATTGCCACTCGAACTACTGTCCAACCCCAAGAAGACAACCCTCTCAATGCTCACCCCAGCATCATATCCAAACTTTCCAGATACATCAAAAGTTTTTCCATCCCAGTAGAATTCAATCAATGAATATCCTTCTTGCACAATACTTACTCCATCATCTAGATACAATTCTCCTTTGGCGGTTCCATCAGCACCAACTGGGACAATAATCTCAAAGTTTTGCTTCCTGACTTCTGTGGTCGTCATCCCGCTTTTGATTCGTTGAGGAACGATGACTCCGCCGCGATAATGAAGGGGTATATCTGTAATATTTTGATCTGTGATTTGAATTGTTTTTGCGTGGCCAGTAACTCGTGCATGTGTGTAGAAATCATAGTATATGTCCTTTGGAAGATATAAATCTACAGTCGTAGAGTTACCTTCCATCACTGGACTAACAAGAATTCCCGGCCCGTAGAAATATTGTGTCTCTAATCCAAAAGTAGCGGGATCAGAGGGGTAAATGTAAAACATAGGATTGATGAGTGGCGTTCCATCAACGGATTGTCGATATAAAGCTGTGTATATGTAATCTATCAATCGATACCGTATGTCGATCGCCTTTTTAGCTGCTTCAGTAACGGCAGGCCAGATATAGAATTCTTGGCTGATAGCTGGAGGATAACTGTTGTGGTCACGATAGAATGGGGCAAAGGCACCGAGCATGGCCCAGCGAGCACATAGTTCCTCGGTAGTGTCTTCCGCAAATCCGCATATATCGGCGCCAACCATCGGAATTTGATATATAGATGCAAAAGCTAACATGCCACGGATAGACATACGGTAGTGAAGCCAATCACTGTAATTATCTCCAAGCCAATGGCCTACTTTGGTACCCGCACCAGCGAATGTGCTGCGTGTAATGATCAATGGACGTTCTTCTGGTCGGCGATTTGCCATTGCGTCATAAGAAGCGGTCGACATCATGGTTCCGTAGAGGTTATGGGTGTCATACATGGCAAGACCATTTTGGTGGATTACATCTGTATTGATTGTTTGGTTGGAGATTCCTCCCTCGGCGGCGTTCCAGGAAGGGAGGTACGCTGCAGCATTATGAATTGCGTATTTTGGGTAAAGCAAATCGCGTCCGGGCAAACCTTGCTGTGCCCCTGATGCTCGTTTTGAAGGAGTCACTTGAGCCGGCAAGACAATTTTGGGATCTCTGCTGGTAATTGATCGTCGGCTGCTTGCATCTGTACAATTGGTTGTCCCAGAAGGCTGGAATGCACAGGGGAATCCAGGTAATAAGCGAGGTGGTGTTCTGACTGCAGGTGGGTCAGGAGGGAACCCTACTGCTGATGCGAATGGATTATCGCATGGGAAGTAACATGGGAAATTTGATGGTTCATTCATATCAATCCAAAGTCCATCGATATCAACGCCAGTAGCTGGATCGAAGAATGTAGAAAACTCGTTGTTCCACCAGCTGACAACATTTTTGGAAAACCAATCTGGGAATACAGTAACTCCAGGCCATACTACACCAAGCCAAAGAGATCCATTATCTCGCTTGAGAAAAACATCATCGACAACTCCACGTTCGTAAGCAGGATTATTTTGATATGCAACTGCAGGATCGACCATGAGAATTTGCTTTTGGTCATGGCTGTGAAGATAGTGATTGATATCTTGCATCATATCCAATGGGAAACGTTCAGGATCGAGAGTGAAAGTCTTTCGAAAATTAGTTGTGTAAGTTTCAGGCATGATGTAATCCTTACCTTTCTTGCATCCATATAATCAATGTCTGTCCACATAACCTCCAGAGGAATTTCTGCCTTCGAGTAATTGTAGACAACCTCTGCGACTGCAAAAGCATCCTGATAACCATAGCGACAATTATGGAACCCAAACCCCCAATAAGGCATCATCGAGGGTAAGCCAACAAGCTCTGAATATTGCTGAGACAGAACGATTGGATCGGGTCCCGCTAGGAAGTAGAAGTCTAGAACACCCCCAAGAGTATTATACTCAAGATACTGATTTCGACCATTTGTGTTGTTGATCATTATATCCATACCATTGGAATTCATGAAATATACTCCATGAGTACCACCAGTTCTATGCTCAAAATATACCGGGTGGTTTCCGTATAAATTGCTACCTGCTGGAGTTCCATAGGCGTCACGAGACCATAGCGTGCGAATGTAATCTGTAGTGTTTAAACGGAAGGCATCGGAGTGCTCGCCGAGACCATATAGATTTGGGTTAGACGGTAATTTCGTTCTCAATCTCAAATATTGCGATTCGAATACAAGACTTGCAGCGGAAGTATCGAACAGAACTTCGCCTGTCTTTGCTCGTGCAATTGAGAATGAGAATGGAGAGCTAACATAATGGAATTTAATTTTGGCATCTTTGGAATTGGCCGACGATCCAGTAGGACGAGGGAAAACTGATTCGGGAACTTGGTAAACAACATTTGCAGGATCTTGGATTAGCACATGTATGCGATCATCTAGTACTAGTTAGCAAGAGTAGGAATCTTGATCTGGAGTCTGCCAACCTGTTTCGTATACCACTTTTAAGGATAGACTTGCCAAGTCAGTACCGTAAGTATTGCAAGCAGGTCCAGCCAGTGTCAGATCTGCAAATAGGGTTGATCCTGTTGTCTTGACATTAGAAGCTTTGTAACCTGGACATTTCGAGAGAGGAAGTGTGGCGTTAGTATGGTGACTTGTATCACGACGTAAGAAGTCAATATTTGCTGTTGAGACAGCTCTTGCTGTAAACAACAGCCAAAAAAGTATGTTCTTGACCATGTTGATTAGATTGACGATATTGACTGATTTCCCAAATGTCCCTTCACTTCTTATACTCTGTGAACCGGGATGGGGGATTAAGGGGCAGATTCAAAGTAGGAAGTTCACTTGTGATCGACATGGAATCTTGCATGTATCCAGGTGTAACCGTGCATGAGACAAGTTGACAACAAATTTTGACATGCAAGTGATAATTCCTAGAACGCCATTCTGTGTACAGGCCTCAGGGCGGATCGCATCTCGATAGTTTTCCATAGGGGAAGATGACGAAGATCGCCAGAGACAAAACACTTTAGTACAAATTTCCTCGGCCGCTGGTCGTCAAAACAAGTGTTAGTTTAAGCTTGCTATTGGAAGAAGCAATGCGTACAATTGAACGGGCCGATTTGCACAATTTACCCCTCATTTGGTCTTCATCCCCGCGAATTCTGCATGACAGAAGATGGGGTCGTCTCGGCTCGTTCGCTAGGCTCTACCCCACAATGTAACTATTTTGCTAATAACACGGGAGTGAATCCTATGAGAGATGAGGGGACACAAGGTAACGCCTGGTCGATTTTGACCTGCACTCATCGGGATTGTTTGTCGACGCCCGCGATAAGGTTAGCCAGCAGCCCGTGAGATCAAACACGTATGTACTTCATATGCGCTCCTATACGCATGGAAAGTGTGGATGCAACAAGGAATATTTCACCGCTTGGCCTCCAGGTTGTTCAAAGATTGAGATGTTGTACCCAAGCCACCCATTGCGACCACTGATGTCAACGTGAAAGCTGTCAGGGAGCGATCACCTGATTGGGTATATATAGTAGATCCACTATTTTGGAAGCATCCGGAATACTTTATACTTTTGTGAGTTAATGGGAAAGTGGATCACTCCTGACATATTCCGGATTCAAGAGTGCTTTATTCTAAGATTCTTATTCGTTTGAATTTGAGCGAGAATAGTTGTATTTTGAATTCAATCTTAGTGATTGATTTAGCTATAACTATTACACTTCTAATATTTTATATTTATAGAATTCTTATATTTATAAAATTACTAGCTTTTTTTTGATTGATATATATCAGATAGGTTTATACAAAATGAAGATGAATATCAAAAAGCAATTACTTGATTGAATATATATAATAGATTCACTATTTTGGAAGTATTCGGAATACTCCACGCTTTTATAGATTAACAAGAAAGTGGATCACTCCTGACAAAAGCTCCCGTGTCAGGTCATGTGTTTGTCGGTGTTTCATCGGACATAAAGTCATATGATTAAAGTCTTGGCATGAGATGAGTTGTTTGTCCGCTATCAACAGCCGATGGTTGAGTTCCATCTCGGTTGGGTTCCATTCCGAGATCACTTCTCTGCTAATCTACTAACTTCGCCGGAACTTATTTGGAGACCGTTAGAAATTCCAGCTCTCCCTCCAAACTTTCTGAATCTATGGATTTTCTCTCATGGCCACATATGTTTGAAATCGACGTGAGGATGCATAGTCTACTTCCTTGGTGACACTGTTCTGTTTGAATCTTAACGCGTTTGCAATCATGTTGAACCTCAGGAGCTTCCCGTTCGATTTCGAGTTCTGCGGCACTTGCATATAGTTGTGCTATAGCTGTTGCCTCCGCAGATGGCCTGTGATGTTCCTTCTGAGAGCACGAATACTGCTAGGACTAGACCAAATCATGGTTTCACATCGAAGACTTCAGATTCATCTATCGGACATGAACGTTTTTGCGACAGTGCCTTTGGACTCCCGGGCATTCCGATAGTTGATCGGGTAAGTAGAACTTGTTCGCCGGCACGGATATGAACCGACGTATCCGACGCAGCCGGAATATCCGAACGTCCAAGTCATGGTCGATTCCCAATAACCATCGTGTGTTGTATTCTTGCCATCTCTCATTCTCATTGACCCAGAAGGCATACTTCCACTTGATTCGGTTTTCTAACACTGTAGAAGCATACTCTACACTGGTTTTTGTATTCGTCGGCTTCAACGGCATTATTTCGGTACACTCTTCCGCATAATCACGGGTGTTGTCAGATAAAATTTTCGCCCCACTAACTCCTAATTGAAGCAATGTTCTGTCGAGATACCATTCACATTGTAGTGGTATGAAAACTAAGATCATCTCGTAGCTATTCAGCTCGGATACTAGACTATCTTATCAATTGTGACTATCGTCTCCTGCCACCCGCATACTTATGCAAAGCAGAATCACAATCCTGCATGATGGAGTGGCGCATCAATGGAGAATTACCCCGGGTGACGATCCAAGGCCCACACGATACTGAGGAATCATCTTTAGAGGAGAAAAACATCACGAACGGGGAGCTGGAGTCGTTCATGACATATCAGGGTTCTACTTTTGATATGGATACATTCTTACAGAACAATCTAGATATTAATTCTCAATGGCAAATGATGGACCCGGTCCTTCCGCACCCATCCGTTGGAGAGGCAAGCAATGGCCCTTGGGCATTTGATACAGCTAACAATAACTTTTCAAGTACTTACTTCCCGGAGGCAGCTGAGATGGACACCTCTTTCAATGGATGCAATACTTTTGGTAATCATCTACCAGATCTCGAGTCTGACGGGTGGCTTACATCATTTTTTGAGTCACCCGAGTCGATACTTGGCCCCTCTTTGGAAGATACTTCGTATACAGAGCCGCAATTACCCTGTGAGCTTGGTCAACCTAAAATCCAGATACCTTTTGAGAATACGGGCCTGGATAGTGGTGCATCTAAAAAAGACTCGCCAATTGGCGAGATTAAAAAGGAGGTGCCCGAATCGGTACCATCAGAGTCTCGGACAGAACCCTCCAATACTGAAGATCAAGCAACCCTGCCCCTTAATGGATCAACTGTAGCAACTCCTCAAAACATGGAAGACTGTTTGATAAACTTTCACAGTGGAGTAAAAGCGCCGAAGAGAAAGAGAAAGGAGTTCAATCGAAGGGAAAAGTTGAAAGTCCATTTGGTTAGACAAGCTGGAGCGTGCCAAAGTTGTCGAGCTCGCAAGGTCGAGGTATGTTGATTTAACTATATCTATATTTATCACCGGAGCAAGGATCTAATATTGCAGTGCACATCTGATGGCGTTTGTGATCGATGCTTCAAGTTGGCAGGTGATCCACTTATGGCTCGACAAATTTGCATCCGACATAAATTGAAAGATGTATACCTTGGAGTTACAGGTAGTCAGAATCACCCGAAGATACCCTCTTAGATGCTAACTCAACATAGATGTTCAAACCAGATTGCTCACGTCTGGGAAAGCGCAAGTATATCAGCTACTTAATGCACTTGAAGGACATATGGCAAAAGTTGAACTTCGCGCCGACTGTTCCATGGCGAATTTTCCATGCCGCTCGCTTCCTTGCAAAGTGATGGTCTGTAGATCTGAGGATTTCTGCCGGTGGAGAAGTTTGACAAAAATGAACGGTGTTTACATAACGCACAAGTCGTTGCGAGATAAGACATATCTAGTCGTACCAGACTCACTACCTACCGTTGATGAATTGGATTTCTTCGGCCGGGAAATCCTATTATCTTCTCCCGAGAGCCACTCTGGTAAAATAACACACATTTTGGATAAATTCCTCTACATCTATTGCAAACAATATTTTGGGTCACATCTAGTAGGTTTAATTGTTCTGAGAGAATTTGGATTCGCATTGACCGATAACAGGCATGTCTGTGTAATGCCGCATTCAGAATCACGAGCTTGAATAGCCTTGTCTTCTATGGAGTGGCAAATATACACTGCCATCCTCATGGCCAACTTGATGTAGTCAACACAATCAATGACACTTTCTCCCCAGATACCGTCCGTGAACAGGTCCGCCTTAAAGCTTCTGAGGGTCTCGAGGAAGCTGAAAAGTATTTCTTTTCCGAAATTGAGAATCTCTGCAAGAAGTCTGCAAGCAACAAACAAACGCGTATTATTGCCGGTATATGTTTGTTAAGACTGATGCTCTTCTACAGGGAACGTGTCGTACGAATCGATTTGAGATCTAACCTTCCGAGATGCAAGACAGATGAAGACCTAAAAAATTGCATTCACCCAGGGAAAACAGATCCTCAAAAACGATCCGAACAGTGTGGGTTCATGTATAAGCAATTGGCCGTGGCATTCAGCACTCTTTGTAGAGGTGACAATACACCACTGACCACTGAATGGGAAGCTGAAGCTGCTGGAAGAGTAGCTCCAGATGCTCCCATGCTTGCAAATACTTTCTCGGAACTTAAGATCGCATACACGGAATTCTGTAAGCGGTCGCCACGATCCCGATTCGAAGCATTACTAATATTGATATAGGCGAAAAGAATTTGACCCATAGGGATGATGATGTGTTCAAGACTTTGATTGTCGATCCAGCTGAGAAAGAGAGGGAACGAGTAGCGAAGAAGCAATCGAAGCCGCTCAAAGTTCGGAAACAGCCCAAGGGATGAGAATAACATTCGATTCCACAGTCGACCCTGATTAATATCATGGGTAAACTGCTCTCCTCCCGGCTATATGGGGCTCGTAGCAGCGTTATCCATTGGAATTTTGTTCGTGTTGATGCTTTCAAATCTTGGCACGTGTTTATCTGCTCAAAATCCAGAAAGGTTGGCTCCACTGATTTGAATTCATTTTGGCTTTATTATACCATCAAGAGTTCCCATTGAGAATTTTTACTCGAATTCGTCACCAATCTAAATAAATCAGGAGCATATATATCCCACGTTCTACAGCCATGATACTACCGAGAGTGAAACCGATACTTCCTCTTCTGGTCGATTGTTACAGGGCACGCCTTCTACCGCACAACACAAATGACAACTGAACCTCCGACTTCAACGATCTTTGTCATTTAAAAATACATCATCCAAGCTCATATAGTCGGAGAGAAAGAATCTATGCAATTTTGTGCCGGGACACATGCTATCTGGGAAGTGAGAGGTGAACATCCGTACTTTTGAGGCATCGGCCAATTTCGACATTCCAAAATTAACTATACTATTTGATCACTGTTTTGTGACAGAAATTGCGGTGGGAGATGTTATTGATAGTACAACTGGTGGCTGGAAACTCTGGACATGAAAAAATTGTTAGAATACATGTCTCGCATTAATTTTCCGCTGTTACAGTACTCCGTGAGCTTAAATAAGTTAAACCGAATCACAATGATAGGGAGGACATACATGTGTTTACCTTGACCTATCTATACAAGCATATTAGCAGAGATGCAATCATCAAATCGAATTGTCGAATAATGGCTTATTGAATGAAAGGCGTGGATTAGCTGGTTGAATCTTTTGTCTCCAACTTTTCCTACCGTCACATTGTGATATGTGGGATGTGTCTCACAACACACCTGTATTGTACACTACGTGTAATGAATACAGAACAAGTCTTTTCATGGAACTAAAGATATCACTCAGGAGAAAATACAACATGCGACCCCTTAATATCGATTTACTTCATTGTTTTTCCATCTTCACAATTCAATTCAGCCGTCCACCTGACCCTAATCTTTCTTCCCATGAATGTCATTCCCACGATACATCACCTCCGACTCCGTGCACATATATATCTCCTTCCCACTCTTCACACACAGCACAACCCCAACAACAGAGAAATACACAAATACACAAATACACCCATCACATCACACCACATCATATCAACCCTTAAGTACCGATCCCAATTGCAAATCCCTTCCCCTCATTCACACCAACTCCCATCGACCAATCTACTCATCTATTTCGCCCAATCAAACCAAACGAACTCTTCACAGCAATCCAAAAAGAAAAAGAACTCTCTTTGGACTCTGGAGTCTGTACCTTCTCAAAAGATACCCAATTTGGATTATATCTGTCTCGGTGACTCTACTACTAATCACCATCACCATCACCATCACAGCGTATGATATTATAAAGTAACAGGAATTAATAAAATAACATAAATATCATTATCAAAAATCTCTTTTAGTAGTGCCCTCCCTTGCTAGCCTCACATCACTCGTACCAAGTGCTATGAACAAAATCCATCTATAGTTCTAAGTTTCGAAATCGGACTCGAAATCGGACTACTTATTTATAGTATTGCGAGTTTGAAGAAATTTGTTGGGTGTTGCGGTGAGGTAGATGAGATGTCGTTATTTGTAGTGTGGATTTTGCACTACCATGATGAGAATATTTGGAAAGGGAAAGCATGTTGGCGTTTGATAAATAAAGAGCTATACTTTTAATAATGACTAAATACAGTATTCCAGGTGTCATAATTTTATTGTTGGAGAAGCACTTAGTCATTGGTAGAAATCATCCAGTCGGGCACTCCAAATTTTTAGCACGCTTATATATTCAAAAAATTCGCATCAAAACGTATCATAACATCTGGATTTTACCCAGAATATCCTTTTAAATATCCGATCCCCCCTTGTAACAACTTCAAACATCCCAAGCTCATACACGAATGAAAAGCTCCCATTAGCTACACACAACCCTCCAACCACAATAGGCATGAAATGACTCCAAGCTCAGAATTCTGATTGCTAAGCTCTCGAATTGCTCAGAGGGAAATCCAATCAATCTACTGTCCGTGGATGCATCTTCACGATGAGATCCTTGTTGTACAATATTCCACCCGCGGAAGTGTATATTCCCTTTTTGAAGACTTCGATATCGAAACGTCGGACGATCTTTAGATAGTATGTTAGTTTATTCACCATTAATATCCTGATCGAGCCGTCCTTCACTTTTCCCTTCTCTTTCATCTACTATCCACCTATTCCACCAAGTACCCTCCCAATCCTCCAATTTTGAATGTTCTAAGAGCGAACAGAATTAAACTACTCACCTCGGAAATCAACTTGTAGGTTTCCATCATTGCAATCTCTTTTCCCAAACAAACTCTTGGCCCCACTCCAAAATTAAACATACCATGTTCCAGTTCTACATCTTTACCGTTCATCCAGCGCTCTGGCCTAAAAGCATCTGGGTCGGGGCCGCTTTTTCGTGTCAGCAGGAAAGAAATAGACGAAAGGGGAACATCGAGAGGGGAAGAAGACGCATCAACGCAGACACTTACAACAAAATTGGATCCCTTTGTACGACCGTAGCTTGACACGTAACATCTATCCCCCCTGGCACGAAAAATCCATCGATCATCTTCCCCTCTGGCGGAACGATTCTCGGAAGCCAGTTAGTTACGCTGGGGTTTAAACGCATGCCTTCTTTGACAGCACCCACTAGATATGGAAGATGAGCTCGTACTTCTGCGTCCTGGACTGGTGTTGAAAGTAAGTTTTTCTCTTCAGCCTCACGGATTTGGGCCAATGCTTTAGCGTAGCAACCTGGTGTTGTGGCTAAGAACCGGAGAATGGAGCCGAGGGCAGTAGCGGTTGTATCAGCGCCGGCTTGGATGAGAAGGGTCACGTTGGAACGTTTTTGCAGGGGAGTAAGTGGTTTGTCGTTCATTCTTGCGTCGAGACAACTGCGAAATTTCATTATAATGCCCCTTGAAGATAAAATTTGAGATGGAAATACTCACTGCTGTAAAAAGTCTGGCTTCTCTGGATATACGCCCTGAGATGTTTCATATTCGCGCTGTGTGATAGCACGGTCGGCTTCATAAATTAGATATCCTACACCACGTTTACTGCTGGGCTCGGGTAACAGCCATGAAGCAATCCCAGGAAGATTTATGATGTGTTTTCGAAATAAGGTGAATCTGGCTGCAAAGCCAACGAAATCAAGAGCTTCTCTCCAGTGGTGAAGTAGGCCTCGTTCATCTCGACTATTTTTCACGAAGCCCCATGCTTGACCGAATGAGAAGACCGTCATAATATCGGCCGCGAACTCTCTGCCAAGGGTTAGTTGGTATCTTGAGTAGGTAAGGCAATGGATGACTTACGCTACCTTATCACTGAGATCAACTGTTTCACCCGCATTTGCCTTCTCGGTCATAACCTTAGTAAAAAGAAGTATCTGATCATCCATGCTCTTCTCCCAATCTTTCCGTAAATCTCCGAGTGCCCACTGCAGATTTGATGTTAGCGACAGTGAAACAAGCTCCCGGATCGGGTGTTGGGGTAAAGAAAATATCAAGTCATTTTCACTAATAATGGGTTTAAACCTTACCGGTGCAGCCCCTAACGCTTTTCTCATAGGTGTGTGCTCGACAGATGGAAGGGTAGAGAATAAATTTGGTGGACCAAAGAGACCAGTACCATAGAAGGTAGACTTTTCATTAAGGCTTCGGTCCCAATATATCTCTTTCAATGAGGATGGCCGTGGAAAGAGGAGCATCTCAGGGGCAACGCGAATTGGTGCATCTCCTAAGAACTATTAGGCCAGTTTCTATTTGTATTATTATCTGCAAAACTAGACATACTTCCATATTTCTTGATCAGGTCATCTACCCATTGGTGTTCCCATCTTTTTGCCGAAATAATCGCTAGAGGAAGAGAAAAGCAAGATGAATACCACGGCCCACGAAACTTTGCCAAAGGATGCAAGTATAAATTGTAGAATATACGATAGGCAACAGAAGTAACTATCGTGAGAACCAAAAAGTTCAATGTTGGGTAAACATCTATATTGGAGAGAAGCATTTTGACTGAATGATGACTGCAGATCGCATTGAACATCGTATCACGTCGTACAATAGAAGATGCCCATTATATAAATGTATTTCCAACCGCCGAGGATGTAATATTCAACCGAATACTCCACTGAGAGATTCTTCCGAGGTGTGTCCCTTCCAGAAAATGATACATATTTTTTACGTATGTATCGTCCAGGTTGATCGATTAGAGGCAATCTGATAGGCCCCATGAGTGGTGACATGGGTGTGATTGCCACTTTTATATGAGTATTGCAATGTGCCATTTCGACAATCAGTGAGTCAAGTACCGAGGCCGGCATTACAATCTATCGGGGTATTTACCAAGATGGAATGAATCTGGATTTTACCCCTCATCTCATGGGTATTGTCAGATAGACGCCCATCTGCAACCTGCAACCTGCAGCGGACAATGAGAACCATGGAGATAATGATGTGACGAGATGATGAAGTATGCTCGTCATCATGATCTGCAATCGTTCAGCTCCCACCGTTCTGCATGTGGATGGGGGGCTGCCAAGATTTCAACCAGTAACCTCTCGAAGAAGCATGGCTGCATATGCTGGTTAAGATTGCATATGCACGAAGCCGAAAAATTGGATCATTGACTGAATCGCCGTTTGATGATGAATCAACATGTAGCCAACCAATTCATCCACAATGGAAGATAACCAGTCTCAACGGTGTCAACGGTGTTACGTTGTCATTTGATGTTGTTACCCGCAAAGGAAGGAAGGAAAGAAATTAAAGTTGACGAAGCCGAAGCGGGAAGGTACTCTGCACGGACCATTAACCGGAGGTCACGTGCCTATTCTCACACGAGCAAACTTAGTAGAGGGGAGAGAAGAGGAAGAGAGAAGAGAGAGCAGAGAAGTCCCTTCCCTTTGAAGGGCGCTCACTGTGCAAATGTCTACTACCAAGTGAAGTATCGTTGGTACTGGGCACTTGGTACTGGGAGCAAACGGAAGAAGAATCATATGCGCTCTTCATTCCACATACACTCATTTATTTCCCTTTCATGTCAGAGATGGACTTTTAGTCTTTCCTTCCATCTTCACACTCGTCGTTCATTTTCCATGTTTCCTTCGGTCAATCGTTTACAACCCCGTTTCATTCATTACATAAGATGCTTCTTCGGTATAGAAGTAGTCTCTTCTTCGCCATTGGGGCTCTCTTTATTCTTTGGACGTTGTTACGAAATCACGGAAAGATCGTAGGCCATGTGGTTGAACAATATAAAGGTACAGTGACAACAGAACTTGTGAAAGCAGCAGGTTTTGAAGAGGTACCTACCATTCAAACTATCGATCCTCTGATGATTGAAGTCGCAAAACCACAAGAAGAACTGTTCCCCGCTCCACAAAAAGCTCCACTTGGTCCGCCGACCCTCATCGAACCTACAATTGTGAGCAGCAGAGTTACCATCCATTTGTCCATACAAAATCCCGAGGCCACGACGGCAAAGCCATCCTCTTCAGAAACCTCGTCTACAACGGTCACCGTTCAGGATGAGTTCGTGAAAGAGAACGCGTTACTTGGACAGTAAGTTTGTAAGAACTCTCTTAAGCTGTTTATCTGCTGAACATCTTTGTCAGGGAACCAAGTGCCGGCCAAATATATGGGAACACACTGGATCGAGTTTTGGGAGTGGGCTCGCATACTGAATCTCACTTATCAGTTCTCAAAGAGATTGATATCTGGAAATCGTATGGCAAATCGAGACCACTTGAGTACAACCCATATCCCGACTACAATAGTGAAGTTTGGAAGTCAAAGAATAAAGGATCCTATGTGCCATGCGATGGAGCAGATGGACCAATCGAAAATATCTTGGTGTTCTCAGGACATTCGAAAGTTTTTGAAGAACCGCAGATGGGATCATTCTCGCTCTTTGATATCGATAGTAATTTATGCTTTAAGAGAGAAACTAGACTTGGTTTATACGGATATACGGAAGATTTCGTGGACTCGGTTAGGACTGATTCATTCGCTGCAATAACTCATCATAAACGCGATGTACCTACAAAAATACAATGGGATGATATCAATTGGGGATTGCTTCAAACTCAATGTGTTGAAAAGAACACCAACCGATACCTGGTTTCCGAAATCCCCGAACCAATTAATGAAGAAATCATGGATTCTGCTCAAAATACATCGTCTGCATCGAAAGTCTCGAAGGGAAAAGAAACCAACACCAAGAAGACAGTACTTGGCACTATCCTTAATCGAAACCAGAATGATGAGAACGAGCTGAAAGATTATCTTGTTAGGGCACAGCTGGCAAAGGCAGCTAAGGCCGCAATTGATGTCAATGGGCCCCTTAAGCCGCGTACAGCAATTATGCTTCGATCGTACTCTGGAAAAAAGTGGAACGACAATGACAAACAAAATGTTCGTTCGCTTATTACAGAGCTAGCTTTGAAATCTGGAGGGGAGTACGAAATTTTCTTGCTCGTCCATATCAGAAATAGTACTATTGCCATAGAGAACGACGCAGAGTACATTGAAGCTCTTCAAAAGAATGTTCCCAAAGAATTTCATGATATCGCGGTGCTGTGGAATGAAGCTTACGTACAGGGATTCTACCCACTCATTCCGAAAAAGGTTACCAACGTACATCAATCTCAATGGCTCCCGGTTCAGATCTTTGCACTTGATTATCCACAATTTGACTTTTATTGGAATTGGGAAATGGACACTCGATATACTGGCAATCATTATGATCTTCTCGAAAGACTCACAAAGTTTGGAATGGAACAACCAAGAAAATATCTATGGGAACGTAATGAACGATATTATATCCCATCAATACATGGCTCCTACAATAATGAGTTCCGCAAGTCAGTTGAAATTCTCTCGGGTAAAAATACAATATGGGCTCCACCAAAGATTGCAAATGTCATTCCCACCGGTCCACCGCCGCCTGTTTCAGACCCGGCACAAGATAATTATGAATGGGGCGTGGGCGAAGTGGCAGACTATATATCTGTTGCACCAATGTTCAATCCCAATGGCACTGGGTGGGTTGGAAGAAACGATGTCTGGGGATTTGACGGACGTAATGATACTCCTCGTCGCACAACTATTATCACCCATTCAATGTGTAGCAAGAAGTTACTGGATGCTATGCATACCGAAAATCTCAAAGGTAATCATGTCAGCAGCGAAATGACACCTCAGACGGTCGCTCTACTCCATGGATTGAAAGCAGTATATGCACCACTTCCAATATTCTTTGACAGAGCTTGGAATGGGGCGAGTTTAAATAAATGGTTCAACCCTGGACCGAAGGGAGAAAGTGGTAATTCGTCGGATAGTCCATATGGCTGGGGCAAAGAGAAAAGATTCCTGGGAATGACATGGTATTATAGAGCTATTCCCCCAGGTAGATTGTATAATAATTGGATGGGATGGGAGGATCATGGAATTGGTGGGGTTAAGGTATGTTCCAATCTTAGTTTGGTTCGTGCATAGTGGCTAATAACGTACAAAGTGGGAAAAAGTACACGGCAGGCCGTGTCTTCCTCCACTTCTACTTCATCCTGTCAAAAATACAGAGAATACGAAGTCTGGTTATGCTACGAAGTACGATTTTCCTTGATGGTTAATGGGTATAGATATGTATTGGTTTTGGTCCGGAGAAAGATTAGGAGTTGCGAGCAGGCGCACGCAAACGGGAATCTGCCTGCTATATTTGCTATCAAAAACGGAAATTTTTGGGGGGTTGGACGATGGGTATAAAGCAAGTGCAGGGCATATAAAATGTGGGATTATTTGCTTCGCTGAATTTGCTACATGAGGATATAATGAATGGATTTGCTATCTTATGAGTGTTGGTTCGACTTTTCCTAACATATGCTTGTTTGAGTAGTATGTTGATGAAAACAATTGAACTAACGAGTTGTGACTCTTGGGGGAGGGGGCGCAGTATTTTTTCTTCTACTAATCGTAATTCGAGAGCTACAGAGTGAGTCTGATAGATAGGTGGAAGGAGGATGGATGATGGATCAGTGAATACATAACTGGATGTTTGGGGGAAGCTTTGGATATAAATACCACCAAGAAAAGCTTTGATGGATCTCAGTATGGATTTTTCAATTTAGAAAATGTATTGACAAGATGATTGGTGGTCTTTGAAGTGGAGTATGGTGGCTAAAATATTTCCTCTCGGTAGGTCAATGAGTTGGGGTTTATTTTGGAAAATCAATTTTATTGTGCCGGGAGTATTTTTTGTTATATTTTATGAGTTTTTGCGTGTTGTCGGTGGTTCTGGGTGGAATGAGGCTGTTTTTGAGAGCTTTAGATTTTTGTGATGAGATGATTGGAATGTTGGTGAGAGTGTATGGCAATGAAGATGAGATGGATTAGATTACTCCGATTGTGTGATCTGAATAGTTGGGTATGTTTGTGCGGTTGGGGAATGATACACACTTTGGAAGGTAAATGTTTGTTGAGTGGAAATTCGAGTGATTAGGTTTGTCGTCTCACTATATCTTTTAAATGATGAGTTGTTCTTCTCCTTCTAACATCTAAGCATTTTAGGGCTGTGAGAGAGCATATGTGTTTTTGAATATACTTTCAAAAGGGAGAATGAATTTATTGGTATGGTAGGGAAATCGATGGAAGAGTTGATTTGTAGAGGGTTGGGGACTTGATGGTCTAGACTCTAGAGACGCGAAATCTAAGGAGATGAGTGAGAAGGCGTGAGGATGCAGAATTTGTGATCTTGATTGTTGCTGCTGCTTTTGCTTCTGCTGTTGTCATTATTATATCATCTCATACTTGTTTTCCATTTACAATATGAGATAGAGATTTATATGAGAACGAGTGCAAAGCTCTGGGACCGAACTTGATATTTCTTTGAACGAGAAACGTGTTGTGGTGATGGTTTTGACTAGGTTTTTGTTCTTCTTGGGATCCTTCCCAGTGTTTTTTCGTTCATATTTAAATTTTTATTGAATGGGAGGGAATAAATAAGAATAGAGGTGTTTATATAGTAATGGAGAATTGAGATTCCGCTTGCAGTGGGAAAAGAGCTGTTGGGGTAATCTGGGTGTCAGGAGGAGGAAGGGCGGGAGCCGGTGTAAGAGGAGTTGGTGAATGGACGGTAGCTTAGGTCAAATGGTGTGTTTTGGACCTGAAGATTGAAGGTTGGAGATTGTTGATGGGTTAGTGAATAGCTGGAAGCGATCAAAAATTTCTTCCTGCATACTAATTTATAAATCGTGAGCTCTGCTAAGTTTCAAAGTATCAAAGCATGAAACACGATCACATATCAAGAAATAAGATTGATAAAGAAAGACTGGTAAGCTTCCGTGAGCAGTATGTATGCTAGTTTTCTTTGTGGGAAAAAGACAATGATTCAGAGCGTGCCCGGGAATTCTCCAAAGCTCATTTGATAGATTTGCTTTTATCCAATATTCATTATGGTTGTCAGTATCAATTACGGATCTTAATATCGTCGAAATACATAGTTAGTATCAATATTCTTTACATGCATTGTACTTTACTAGTTAATGTTTTCGTCGACTATCTTCCGTTAAGAACTCGGAAGTGATCCAAAATTTATACGTGCCTTGGGTAGGGAATCTCTGAGAGGTCCGGATAATGAATGTGGGAACCTTCCTTCTACTGAAGCCACATTGAATACGAACTATTTGACGGCATTGAGGAAGGTTGCAGAGCTGCCTTTTCACTTGGAACTAGGTAGGTATGAACGTTTTCATAGCTGAGATAGGACTCTTGTGATGGATTCCAAAAGAACTCCTTCAATGAGGATGGGACGAAAGCAAAGTGCTAGGAAAGATGTGAAGAAAGGACTGGCTTTTTGAATTAAATGTAGCGCGCATTTTGTTAAGAGCTATATAAGAGTGGGGGCCATCACTCACCGCACACTGAGCAAAAATAAACCAAAAAACCATTAATTATTCAACTTTTGAACCCCTTACTAATTCAATAAAATGTAGAAAAGAAACTATGAATTTTGATTGAATTATTAAAAATCATTAGAATTATTGGAAAAAATGAATGAAATATTTTTAGTAACTTTTATTACGAAAATATAAGATTTTTAAGCTAAACTCTTTAAAATTTTCAAAAAAAGTGTTACATACTAGAATTCTTCAAAAATTTCAATTTTAAAGCTTTTTATTTCGATAACAAAAATTGGTACGATGAAAGTGTGAAAGAAGGACGAAGTTCTCATTATACTATGTAGAAGCTATTTATAGGTGTGGGGTACTCTGGTGCGCTAGTGTTTGCGTACCAAAAATTATTTCAATAATTCATTCATTTTTTCTGAATCAAAATTAATAAATTATATCCTTAACATACAGGATTTAAAATACGGTTTATAACTGGAAGCTAATTAATCGAGAAAAAGTACGGATACTCCATGCGGCGAATATCAAAAATTAGAAAATAAATTAGAATAGGTTTTAATAAATACAATAGTTACAAACAATATATAAAATATAATTAATTGATATATTTATATTTTTTGAATTGATAACTTTTAAATAATATTATTTTTATATCAAGGAAAAGAGTTGTTATCAATATATTAATTGTTTAATTGATTTTGTAATAAAAAGTTTGAAAAAAGTTCGACAAAAAGTTGCTAATACGATTCTGATTGGTTCGGAGATTTAGGGAATGATAAGAGAGATAAGGAATTTTAAAAAAGGAATTAGAAAGGGAATTAGAAAGGGAATTAGAAAGGGAATTAGAAAGGGAATTAGAAAGGGAATTAGAAAGGGAATTAGAAAGGGAATTAGAAAGGGAATTAGAAAGGGAATTAGAAAGGGAATTAGAAAGGGAATTAGAAAGGGAATTAGAAAGAGAATTAAAAAGAGAATTAAAAAGATTATTAAAAAGAATATTAGAAAGAGTATTAGAAAAAGAATTAAAAAGAGAATTAGATTTAATATTAGATTTAATACTAAAAAGAGAATTAGATTTAAAATTACAATTAGAATTAAAAAGAGAATTAGAAAGAAAATTAAAAAGAGAATTGGAAAAGAAATTATATACTATATTTATTAGATTTAAACTTAAAAACATCTTCGACATCCTTATACAAACTAAAAGCGAAAAGATAGTGAAATCTAATTATTATTATTATTATTATTATTATTATTATTATTATTATTATTATTATTATTATTATTATTATTATTAATTCAGGATTAAATATACCTTATTTAAGCCTATACACAAACCACCACTTCAAAACTTATAATCTTTAAATAATTTCAAAATTTATATTTTAATAGAATATAGAAATATAAATCTTATTTATTCCTAGGATTCTAAAAACTGTGTAACACAAATATAAACATAGATCCTGAATAACATTAAAAATAACTACGGAGAGTGTTAGCGAGACCGTTGTTATTTTTAGCTACGAAGGGCCGAGAAAAAGCTCGTTACATTAAAGTTTAAAATTTATCATATAATATTTGATTTTATATAGTGAAATACTATTTTTGCAGGGATGTTGTTGCGAAATCGCTTAGTGTGCGGTGAGTGATAGCCCAAACTCTTACAACGGAGTTGATTATATTAATCGCTAAGATATTCGGTAAATTGTGCAAACTAGTATGGTTGAATTTCGGGGTCTGAGATAAGAGCGATCACGTTCTCTTCGGTAAAAAAACAAGCGGCCGAAAATGAGAACCGTGCACATCACAAAAATGATAGTAATCAATTTCGGTCTGTTGTTTCTTTGCCGAAGAGCACGTTACAGCTGTGAATATGGCGCAATGAGGAGAATTGAGTCTGGTGACAGAAAGCCTTACATCACCGTTTCGAAATGATTGCAGGGATCATGGGTTTTAGTGATTATATCGCTATGAAGTGTAGATGGATGCTTTAGCGAGTCTTACAAACTGTGCTCAAAATTTGAAAGAGACTTTATGCTTTCTTTACTTCTTGTAGTAGATACCACGTTCTTGCCATCGTTTGATGTCTTCACGATTTTGCGAATGAAAGTGAGGTGGTTTTATTGTCACTGTTGATATTAATTGGTGTGGGAATTCGTCAACGAGAATGTGAGGATGAGAAATTATGCTAAGGAGAAACTGAGAGCATAACTATCATACCGGAGACATTTCCTTCATTATTCGAATGGAACTAGCCGTTATGAAAGGTCAATGTGTCCAGTTTTATTACATTGATATTAAAAGGGTATTGTTACTGTTGCTACTATGCTCTTGTCGTCTTTCCCACGCTACTGACATAGAAGTTGGAGGAATCTGACCAAATACAATATACTCTGGTGTTAGAAGGCAAAAAAGCTCAGAAGAGCCACTTGTTCCACGATCGAGACAACGTAGAGCACTCCCTTAAAGTGTCGACGAACAATCAAAGTTACTTGTTTGTTGTACCATGATCGGGAACTTGAGCTGGCTTGAATAGCAATGCCCCGAGGACGGATACTTTAGGACAAACAGAGTTTTAAGCTTGAGCGAATTTTACTTGTATGGAACGACAAACTGATCAACATATTGACATTGATTTAGAAGAGCATAATGTGAGGAGGTACCTTTAGTTCGGTGCCGCCGTAGACAAGTTTTCACTCTTTGTTCACTTGTATCGACCCTTACCTCTTTCGCCGAAGGTTTATGCAAGTTACAGGAAGCACTGCGGTATGGAAGAGTGTTCAGCAAGCTGTAGTATAAAGTGACAAATGCTTTAGTTAAGATTCTGTGATTCTTCCTGTTGGATCATGAGATCGCATTGTCAGCCCGGTAATTCTGTGATCCTTTCAAGATCAACAAGAAAGTACACAATTCTTCTTATCTAATGCCTTATTATGGACATAGCATTAGAATTACATCGCCTGCATGTCTTTCTTGTTACTTCTCAAGCACTTACATCACAGATCAGTCGTGTCATACAGATTACAACTACAAATTTTCTATCGGAAGATCCGGATGAAAATGCGAGATGAACAAGTAGCTACAGGCGTTAAAAGCCCACTAATTTGAGGCAAAGCCGAAAATAGAATTCAGCCTTGGATACTTTGACGTTTTGAGTGAAGCAATTGGAGGAATCGCGGACGGAAAACGAAACGTTTGTAGACGTCCAGAGAGAAGTGGAAAATGGAAGATGGGAGGTGGGAGGTGGGGCCAACAGATGAAGCCCCATTCACTTATATAAATAAGAGAATGGTAAATTTATCCTGGATAGAAATATTCAAGACTAGCGAAGAAGAGATAGAAAGATCATTAGCTATAGATGGTCGTCTTCCATTCCGGCTTCCACTTCGCTTTATAGTTACCCGGAGATTCCGTGTGTACTCGAATTTCGATTGTAGGAATTCTATAACGTCCGAGAGTGATACTAAATTTAGCCGGTCAGCACTTCTTTGGAAAGAATCATCTTCGAGGAATATCCGGAGAAATCGTTGAAATCCATCATATCACGGATTCGACATTGCATGATTTGATACGAGATCTCGCTAGGATCAGGGGTAAAGCTCTTGAAAAGCGATCATGTGGGGTTCAGTCCAAAGTTAAAAAATTCTGAAACCTTATAAAATGCAATTCAATCAAACTACACAGTAGCAATCATTCGAGCCATTGACCAAAATATCAATTAACATAAATTGCTTTTGTTTTATACGAAAAGCTACTATCGAACAGTTTCATTGGCATGAACTTCTGTATTGTTTTGAAAGCATGATGTTGTCTGAAGAGTGGGATGAAAATGGCTGAGATAATCTCGAGGGGGACGTGCTATCATTTTCGCAAGTACCCTTGTGAATTTGAACTTAAAACACGAAAATAAAAATTGGTCCTTTGCATCTCCAGCCCCGCCACATGGTCTCGGTCTACACTGAAGGAAGAATGGGGGAGTTGGAGAACCTGGTCATCCCAACAAAAGCTTTGACTTAAGGTTAAATCTAAGGTTACTAGTATTGCCGGTGATTCTAAAGATTAACACATTGATAGGCAGGGGAGCCTGGTACGTGTATCTAAGCAGTCTAGATTTCTGCAGGTACTACGTGGCCAAGGTTGATATCAGAGCAGCATGTAGGGGTTCGAAGCTTGATTTGAGAACTATCGTTCGGCAAACTTTTAGCGCCTTATGCGCCTCCAGTTTCATAGGACAAAAAGTACAGAAGCTCGGCTAAATTTAGTTTACACCCCTAATGGAACAAGATTGGAAGGGGTAGCCTAAGTAAGTGCAGAAGTCAATCATAATTAAGCTTTGTTAAAATGAGACATCACAATGCCAGTGAATACAATGGGATGGTAACTACCGAAATGGACGAATTTGTTTGATTGAATGCTTATTTTTTGAACATAACATCTAGAATCATTCATATTTCTGGGAATACTCCGCAATCTAGTCGAGAAGTGGTCTGATTCTTCTGAGTGGAGAAAAGACACTAAGCCCTGATTCTCATAGCTCGCGAGGCATTAATGATGAGCCACACTTAATGGGTGCGACTTGAAACTGTAAAGCTTTCGACATTCTGCAGAAGCATTGTCCAAGAATTGCATTTCCCTGCGTTGCAGAGTCAACTTTCACTGCTAACGTAAAATGTAAACTTAATGGAAGTTTTTCCATCAATCATACATCCACTTTTATGAATTGCAAACGACTACCAAGAGCTGGAATATAGCCGAGAACTTGGGATTGCTGTTCAAAGTCTTCCCCTATTAACTTTTGACTTTCGTACTTCGAAGGTACCAATAAAGTTATGCGAAAGTTAAACAAATTGTATTGTATTCATTCTCGTGAGTGGGCATCTCGCTTGGGATCCGATACGATGTTTGAGATAGCATTGCCCATCTCCCGTATATGATATTGTACTCGTTAAGGTTTGCAAACACCAAGAGGAATTTCGCAGGGTTAGGAGAACATCGTCAGATCTATGTTCACGTAACCTTCTCATTGCTTACGGAATGTAATCGATGAAGGGCCGCCTCCGAATGCGAAATACCTCTATGTGGGAGCTCAAGTTTTTCTATAAGTAGGAGGCGTATTTCCATTCTGTATTCTTTCATCACACACTCACTCACTAATCAATCAGCACAGTCTTTCCCATACACTTCAGCCGATTACACTCATTGTGTTCACTCAAAATGGTTCATATCACAAGCCTTATTTCTTTTTTGGCCAGCACCGCTTTGGTGTCTGCAGCTCCAGGTTCCGTAAGACCACCCGATCTCACTTTCACGACGCACAAAATACTAATAGTTCATTTTATAGGCCCCAGCAGATCTTGATAGGCGTGCTGGTTGCACATTCAGCACCGCCGCCACTGCTATAGCCTCAAAGACCACCTGCTCTACTATCACTTTGGACAGCGTCGTTGTTCCAGCTGGAACCACTCTTGACTTGACTGGCCTCAAAGCCGGCACCAAAGTTATCTTCCAGGGAACCACCACGTGAGTTTTCTGCTTGATATGCATGGAATTGTTCTAACAATACTGTAGTTTTGGTTACTCTGAGTGGGAAGGTCCTCTTATTTCCATCTCCGGACAAGATATTGTCGTCACCGGTGCATCCGGAAACAAGATTGACGGCGGCGGAGCAAGATGGTGGGATGGACTTGGATCTAATGTTTCTCCCGGAAAAGGCAAAGTCAAGCCTAAGTTCTTCTCAGCCCACAAATTGACTGGATCTTCCAGTATCACTGGTTTGAATTTCCTCAATGCACCCGTTCAGTGCATTTCTATTGGACAATCTGTTGGATTGTCGCTTATCAATATCAACATTGATAACTCTGCTGGAGATGCTGGCAACCTTGGCCACAACACCGATGCTTTTGACATCAACTTGAGTCAAAATATTTTCATCTCCGGCGCAATTGTCAAGAACCAAGATGATTGTGTTGCTGTCAACTCTGGCACCGTGAGTTTATCCCAATCCCCAGCATCAACTACTTTTCTGACCAATAATAGAACATCACTTTCACTGGTGGAAACTGCTCTGGTGGCCATGGTCTCTCCATCGGTTCCGTCGGTGGACGCACCGGCACCGGAGCCAACGATGTCAAGGACGTGCGATTCCTCTCTTCTACTGTTCAAAAATCCACCAATGGTGTTCGAGTTAAGACCGTCAGCAATACCAAAGGCTCTGTCTCCGGCGTCACTTTCCAGGACATCACTCTCATCGGCATCACCGGAGTTGGCATTGATGTTCAACAAGATTATCTAAATGGCAGCCCTACTGGTATACCAACTACCGGTGTTCCAATCACCGGATTGACTATGAACAATGTTCACGGTACTGTTACTGGAGGCCAAAATACTTATATTCTCTGTGCAAACTGCTCAGGCTGGACTTGGAATAAGGTTGCTGTTACCGGTGGAACTGTTAAGAAGGCTTGTGCTGGTGTTCCTACCGGAGCTTCTTGCTAAGTTTGAGACTTTTTCGAGCTACTCAACGAGATAAGTCATGGCGACTGATAATGGTTGATAACCATGGGGTAATTAGAAGGGGAATAGTGAGATGGAGGGGTTTTGAGGAACGTTTTGGTCATTTAATAGAAGAATTCTTTTGCATTTGGTGGTTAGATATTCTGTGGATAAACGTGAAAGATATTTGGCTCTAAAATTTAGACATGCTTCTTTCCAGATTCAATTTCGCTTCTTTTGCACACCAAATTTGTGATTATTCTTTGATTTCCTTTCTTTCAGCGTCCACTTGATAAAATCGCGAATATAATCTTTATTTGAGTTAGGAAATTGTGTGCTGAGTATTCGCTCCCTGTCTCTTCATCAACAATCGCTTCTCCAGTTGTTACTAAAGGGGGTTCCTTGCAAGATTACATTTCCAGCTCAAATTGTACTTAATGTGACAAATATAAAAATAAATTGAATTCTATCCGAGATCAATGATACAGCAGCACTAAAAAGGCCCCAGATTAGACGAAGACGGTTCCAATACTACCTATGCTTCCTCTTTCAAAACAACCAAAGAACTATTTCTCGCAACAAAATCACTTATTGCTCTAATGTTTTCGGCTCCCATGATATCATAAACCGCTAAATTTGTACCCAGTTCTTTACCAAACCAATTTCGCAGCTCCACAGCTAACAAAGAGTCAACACCATATGCATGAAATGGTTTATTCGTATCAATATCCGCCAATTCAACCCCCAATGACTTCGTCAACTTCGTGATTATTGCTGTCGACACCACTTCCTTTACTTTGTTTACAGATTCTGCAGTCTGAAGTTGAGATTTGAAGTTCATTTTAGCGGGTTTATTATCGGCTGAGAAAGTATCGTCTCGGCCAACATATGCCAGGGGGCTGAAAGTGGGTGTCTGAGCCCAGGATGGTATTTCTAGCTCTTGATTAGAGAATTGTGATGGTGCTAATAGACCGATAATGGGCAAAGCCTCCTGTGATCCTAGCAACTGTAGTGGGTTATCAGGACTACAGTAGTGATCAAGAAGTGCAAGGAATTCTGCCTCCTTGACTGATGCGCTTTCTGTTGTGAGGTCCCTAATTTTTAGTACGTCGGGATTCTCGCTAATGATCCCTACGTCGCTCATGATACCCAATCGGAGAGAAATTGTTTTTTGACCCTGGCTATTCCTGTAAAGACAAAATGCATCTTGGAATGTATTTCCGGCAGCGTAGTTGGATTGGCCCATTGATCCAAACACGCCAGCGATGGAAGAAAGAAGTATGAAAAAATCAAGATTGTCCGGTAGAGCTTCATGGAGATTCCAAGTCCCCCGAACCTTTGGAGATGTTGCTGCCGACCATTCTTCGAAATTCATCTTCTCAAACAGGACATCCTAGTTTTTGTCAGTATTTTTCAGCTTTTAAGATTTAGGATTCATCTACCTTCAAAACCATCGTAGCTTGTATGCATCCTTTGATGGGAGGAAAGGTTTTAGAGAATTGCGAAATAATTTTTCTTAGTTGGTCAGAGTATGTGATGTCGCATTTGGGCACTTCAACAGAAACGCCCATATTACGCAGCTTGGTGAGCAAAGAAGTAGCAGCTTCTGTCGTAGGCCCAGATCGTGATAATAGAATAAGATATTTTGCTCCCTTATTAGCCATCCATAGCGCTGCACTTCTCCCCAAACCACCTAAGCCACCTGCTATTATGTAGGTAGACTTTGAGTCAAAAGTCCACAGTGCTTGGGGCTGGATAGTCGCCTGTCATCAAGGGTTAGTAAATGAATGGGAAGCCAAGCTATGTAGATGACCCAAAAACTCACAGGGATTACATCTGCACTGTCAACGCTTAAGACTATCTTTCCAGATGTCTTACCGCCCTGCAATAGTCTCATCGCTTCTTTAAGATTTCCAATAGATATCAGGTGAAAAGGTTTGACAGAATGGAATATCCCTCTATGAAAATAGTCAATGACATTGAGCATTATCTCTCTGAATTCTTTTGGTCTCTCAATGTTGAGAGAATCAATGGTGATTGCGGCAAATGTGACATTCTTTGCAAACGAAGACATAGGTAACTTGGTATTGGTGTATATATCAAGTGTACCGAGCTCGATAAATCTTCCATAGGGCGCGATCAACTCCCAAGTTGCGATCAACGCGTCTCCAGACAAATAATTAAGGATAACATCTATCCCACGACCCTGTGTCATACGTCGTATCCCTTTTACGAATGACAAGTTGCGACTATAGAAAATGTGATCTTCAGGAATGCCGTATTGCTCCATAAGAATTTTTTTCTTCTTGTCGAATCCTACAGTGACATATATGTCACAATTTAGATACTTTGCTATTTGAATTGCCATCTGACCAGTTGCTCCGGATGCTGCATGAATTAAAATGGATTCTCCACGCTTGAGCTTTGCAACGTTGATGAGAGAGTGATATGCGGTGGATCCGGGCATGATCGAACCTGCAGCCTCCTCTGAAGACATTCCTTTGGGTATTTGAAAAACAAGATCCGAGTGTGCTCTGACATATGTGTTCATACATCCAAACTTTGCCATGCAGGCTCTTTCACCTGGCACAAAGGCCTTGCAATTGACTCCCACTCGAGTAACTATACCGGAACTTTCACATCCTAAAAGATTGTCGTTATTGTGGTATCGTCCAAGTGATACAAGAAGATCGCGAAAGTTCAGACCGATATATTGAACTTTAATCTCCACTTCGTCTGGGCCAATTTCTAAATGGAACTTTTCATCTCGAGTAAATTGAAGAGATTCGAGCAGTCCGGGCTTTTTCAATGTCAAAGCCACTGCACCTGCTTGATCAATTCGAACTTTTCTCGTTTGTTCATGTATCCTAATGTGTACCTGTTGATCGAGAGCTTTGGCTTCTATGATGCGACCAGTGTAAAGCAAGTTATCATGATCCACATATTCCATATCTTTGCTCATTCCCGTACCCAAAATCTTTTGGGATAGAACGGATGCTATAGTCTCTCCCCACCTCTTTGGGTCAGTCCCAGAACCCTCGATGTGCAAAGTGACGAAAGCAATGTCAAGCTCTGAACGTAGAGCCCTGGCCATTCCATCAACCAGGCCATTAAAAGCTGTGAATCCTGTGTCTGTTGAGCTATGTGACACCCAAAGAATATTCTTTGCAGAAATACACATGTGTTTGAGGACATCGAAATCCGAACTGGACAAATCATGTAGAAATGGCACTTCAATCTCTGGAAGGAACACGAGAAACGAAGATTGTGCATCTCTGATAGAAATTGTCTGTTTGTATGACAATAATTGGATCTCCATGTTGATGGAAGGTTTCAAATAGGCTCTGATGTTCCTCACAACCTCAACTTGTCGGGAAGATGCGAGATCGACCAGGAAAATTATCTTCTGGACAGTAAGAGCTGTGCCCTCCTCATTTGCCGTGGACACAATGAGACTGTACTCATGATATCTGGAGTCATCAGTGTCGCAAATTGAGAAATCGACACCAGTAAAGCCATTCTGGACCAGAACTTTACGCCAAGTTTCCTCTGAAACACAAGGACCGCCTGAACGGAATTCCTCCGTGCCTATTTGCTTAGGTTAATTCTATTGAAAAGAATGTCTAATTTGATTCGAACTCACTCAACCACCAGCCTTCCAGAGTTCCAAAGACAAATCCTGTCCTCATTAGGTCCGGTTGCGTATTCTCAAGCATAATAAGCTTCCCACCACTAATACAATTAGCAGTAAAACTACACGATTAAGTTTCTGACTCACGGTCTCAATAGTTTGCGACAGTTCTGAAGTGTATGTGCGAGGCTACTCGTGGCATGTAACACCTATTGAAAAACATCATTAATAACTAGGTGACTCATGAAAGATTTGGTACTGGGATCTTACACTGTGGGCAAGAACTAGGTCAAACGATCCTTCTCCAAAGCCCTGGGACACAAGGTCACCTTCAATATCCAGCACACGGAAATGGATCCTATTACTCAATGGTCCAAACTTTTCACGGGCTTGTTCGAAGAAGCTTGGTGAGATATCCGTATAATGATAAGAATTGAATCTCTCCGTGCATCGCTCGGTTCCGTCATACCCAATTAAAGCCGATAATATACATTCTGTGAATGATCCCGTCCCAGAACCTATTTCTAACACATCCAATCCAGGATTTCTATGTGCAAGCAAGTCAAGATATCTGGCGATATCCTTGCCATAAGACCCCCTCATGCAAATATCCCGATAATACAATTCTGCGATTTTTTCCTCCGAGAAAAGAATCTCTAGTGGATTTACTTGACCTCGTATGATCCCTGGAAGCTCCTTTCCAATAGAAAGGTAGGATTTCAAGAGTGGGTGATCCTCCATATCTCTAAAGATGGTTAAATCAGTCTCATAATCATCATCGAGCTCTATGGCACTTGAAAGAAGCTTATTTGAACAAATGCTTTTCTCACAAATCTTTAAATATCGTCGAAGACTTGCAAGATACTTCTGAATAAATGGTTTGGCATTCTTTTCTTCAACCTCTGAGATCGTATTCAGCGCTTTCTTGGCGAAGTATTTCAACATGGATTCTAAAGTTTGGTAAACTTTGATCCGATCAACTTCTTCGATGGTTTCTGATCGACAGAAACGAAGTACTTCATGTGGTTTCAAAAATACTACATCTGGCTTCCAAGAAATATACCAGCTTAGTTGTCTTGGTTGGAGCTTTTCTTGGAAAGTAGTAGTATCGGAGACTATGCTTGATTCCAGGCGAGACAATGATAATCTGAGTTCACCCATGCGGTCCAAGGCAAAACTGGAAACTTCAGCCTTCTGATGCGCTTTTCTTTCTGCTGTACAATAAACTTGTATTGATCGAGTCTCTTGGTAGCTCAGGCCGGTATTGGAGATCCAAGCATTTTCAATTCGGGTGGGAATCATTGTTGGTATCTTAGTTGAAAATCCATCTGTAAGAGGAATCCATGAAAGTTGCACAAGAGCGTCTAAGGTAGTAGGATGAATGGTGTGAGACTCTACTGCGTCGATACCTTCTTGTCCCGCCCAATCAAATGTGGTAAGGTCTGCAATTGCAACTTTGTTTCTGTCGTATAATATTTTATCCAATCTTTTGAATGATGACCCTAATTCTACACCCATGTCACTTGTGCATTGATAAAGAGCCTCCTTGGAAATAGATTCAATACACTCGTGAGCAGCAGTTTCGTGTTTCAATGTATAGTCCTCTTGTTCGTATCGTTCTACTTTACCGTGGTCGACTTCGGTAATATCAGTCTGATGTTCAACCTGAATGATTCCTCGGCAAACCTCCTTCCAGTAACCATTGTTAATGGCATGTATACGGAAATCGTAAGATGTGCAGTTTTTGTCAGATGAATTTTGCAACGGTCGCATACACAGCTGTGCTTCTGTTTTAGGATCCTGACTTGATATTTGAATTGGATTCGAGATGATGATATCTCTCAACCTGAACCCATTTATCTTTTGATCTTTTGGTGTTATCTGCTTCGAAGCTTCTATGGCCATCACTATCATACCGGTTGCTGGATATATGACCTTCCCATTTACCTAGTATTATCAATTTCTGTTAGAACCAGAGTATTGAGAGATGAAGTGCGACTTGAAAGCTAACCTTGTGATCTTGTATCCATGAGACTCTTGCTGGATCGAAAATCTTGCGCCACCTGGATTCCAAGGGGTTTCCATCACTCATTGGTGTGCCAAGCAATTCAACCTCAGGATACTCTCTAAGATTCAGCTCTCGTTGTCTCCTTGGCTCATGCCAATATGAACGAGAATGATTGAACGGATATTCTGGTAAGTCTACCAATAGTTTCTGCTGGAAAGTACAAGAATCCTGAGGCTCGTTCACACAATTGAAATTGATCTTGTAGCCTAAGGAACTTAAACGGCCAGCCAGGTCTTTCATGAATATAGTGTTGGAAGCATTACGCGATAACGTGGAGTGGTACCTGAGTTCTGGTTTGGGACTTAATTTATCGGAAATATCTTTGACATAACGTTGTAGTGCAGGATGTGGCCCGATTTCCAAAACATCACAAACTTTAAAGCTGCTGTTTTTTGCACCCAGTTTCCTTTTGGGAGATGATGTTGCTGTAGAAACAAGCTCACCATAAGCTTTCAAAAAATTGACCTGGCTTACCATATTTCTGACCCAGTATTGGGCTTGGCTGAGGTAATCCACGTTGGCAATACGTTCACCTGTGACCGAAGATATCATAACGACAGGCGATAGAGGAGTTCGACCGGTTATCAGGGTTTGTATCAAGTGAGAGAATTCATATGCCACTTCATTCATTTGAGGAGAATGATAAGCAACACCTGTTTTTAATTTGCGCCCAAATATCCCATCAGTATTCAGTTGCTGTTGAAGCAAATCGACATCACTTTCCAAGCCTGAAAGGGTCACATTGCAGGGACTATTGACACATGCTATAGTGAAGCTTTCGGAATTGGAAGACCCCACTATTTTCGTCAAATATGGCTGAATTTCGAATTCTGCAAGATTGATTGATATCATTGCACGAGGAGGTTGTTTAAAATCTTGTCGAATTTTCTGGGCCACCTGCCCTCTAAAGAAAGCCACTTTGCATGCAGATTGGAAAGATAGGCCACCACACGCATAACTAAAATTGATTGAAAACCCAGTTAAAGTGTGCTGTTATGAGGGCCTTGAGAGTTACTTACGCTGCTGCAATTTCGCCAGAGGAATGTCCTAGCACAATAGTAGGTGATACACCGTATTTTCGAAGTAACTTGATTAGTGCAAGTTGCAGAGCGGTACAAAGTGGCTGGGCATAAGCGGGGTCATTGATGTTAGAAGCACTTTCGTCATGAGCAAGTTCATCTTAATTCATTAGTGTCAACGTTTTTTTGGAGAGACAAAGAGATAGATGACAAAGAAATGTGATCCTACCAAAAAGACACCAGGTACATCCAAGCTGGCGAAAGATCTCATTGGCCTTTTTCAGCGTATCGCAAAAAACAGGGAGGGAGAGTAAGGCCATTCCCATCCTAGAATACTGTGCACCCTGACCTGTGAAAATAAATGCAACGCCCAAAGAAGAGGCAGCCCTGATTGGCGACGAGATTTTGGTAGGAAGATCCAATAAATCGGTCAAAGTGTCAGTGACAATGAAAGATCTCCATAGAAATGCGGACCTTCGAAGGGAAAGGGTGTAAGCTAGATCTCTCAAGAAATAGAGTTGGCTTCTTTGAGTTTTCAAAGCATGACCTGCAAAATAGGATCTATAAGCTTCTGCAACGCGTCGTATTCCATCTTTATCGACAGCACTAAAGACTAGTAGTTGCGGATCAGACACAAATTCAAACGACTTTGCGGTAGCTCTGTTGACCTGAGTTACGGGCGGAAGTCAGCATAACGAAACATCAAGCCATCAAGGAATGCGGTTCGTACGTATGCTTTATCTTCCGATTCTAAACTATCTTCACAAATCTGTGAGTCAGAGATAGTATTGTGATTGCCGACGATGGAATGTAATTTCAAAAAATGATATGCATCGTCCACGATGCAATGGGAGTTTGATCCACCGAAGCCAAACGAATTAACGGAAGCTCGACGGAGACCTTGAGAAGGCCACCGAGCTTTCTCTGTAGGAAACTAGTACCACATTAATAAACAATCATCGTGGGCAATATAAAAGTCAAGAAATACGAACCGCCAAGTGAAAGAACTCCGCATCTATGTTTGAGTTTGCTTGCTCGAAATTGGCATTTGGTGGAATTATACCCTTTTCAAGAACGAGAACTGTTTTGATCAAGCCGGCAATACCGCTGCCTCCTTCAAGATGACCTATGTTAGATTTCAGAGCACCGCTATCCAGCCGTAAATACTTTATCACGAGAAAATGTTTACACTGGACCACTCACACGTATAAAGGCTCGGTAGCACTTCGGTATTTACGAAAGAAGCTACCGATGGCCCCTGCTTCTATTGGATCGCCAAGTGGCGTCCCTGTACCTGTTGATAGATAAGAATTCTGCTTTAAATCGCTAAAATAGACCTACCATGAGCCTCAAAGTATCTTGTTTTAGCCGGGTCGAGTCCGCCCTTGATATATGTCTCTTCAATCAAACGAGTCTGTGCCTCCCGACTGGGCTGGGTGATGCCAGGTGTATGGCCATCAGAGTTTGAACCAGTTGCACGAATGACAGCCCTGATGGTATCATTATCTTTCAATGCATCCGATAGCTTCTTGATGATGACTACGCCCACACCCTCGCCCCGTGCATATCCGTTCGCTCTGTTGTCAAAACTATAGCATCTGGAATCCGGTGAAAGGAACCCCATATTACAGAGGCTGATCCATGTCTCCAGACAGCTAATGAGACAGCTACCAGCAACAATAGCCTATCGTCCAATGTCAGAATTTTGAACTCAATGAAAAAAAGGGGGACTAGTCGTTATTTAACAAACCATAGAAGAATCTCCATTACGCAGTCCCTGACATGCAATATCCAAGGCCATGAGACTGCTCGAACAAGCTGAATCCAGATTTATGCTTGGGCCACCAAGATTGAAAAACCAGCTTAGACGGTTTGCAAGAAGTGACATAGCAGTCCCCGTTACGGCATACTTTGGAAGATCCTCGGGATCTTTCAAAGAGGTGAATCGGTAGTCATCAGCCATGGAGCCAGTATATACTCCTGTCTTCGTACCAGAGGCTTTGTTGAGCGGGATGCCGGCTGAGCAGATATGTAAATAAATGTCTTTAAATAGGTACACGATATACATACCATTTTCAAGAGCTTGATACGTGGTTTCTAGAAGTAGCCGATGCTGGGGATCCATTGCTTTTGCTTCTTCTGCTGTTATTGAAAAAAACGAGGGGTCAAAAGCTGCTAGATCGCCTTTCAAAAAGTTTCCACCACGCGTGTAGATCTTTTGAATGTCAATAAGTGAGATTTTTAAGGGAACATGTCAGAGAAAACCTCACAGTACTGTTCTTCTTCTTATCTGGATGATAAAAGGCATCAATGTTCAGACGGTCGCTCGGCCATTCAGTCATTGTGCACCTCTTCTCTTGTATCAATTTCCAGAAGGCTTCCGGACCAGTAGCATCTTGAGGGTATTTTAAAGATATGCCAACAATGGCAATAGGTTCGAGAAGGTCTTGATCCATGATGTCGAATGAAGAATCACAAAACTAGTATCAAAATATTGAGCTCTTTCACTGCCCGCAATCTGATGTACGAGGATAGTATATGTATATATTTCAAATGGCAGTCGTACAAGTCTTTGTCAGTGGCTGGTCTTGCGTAACAGCACGAATTAATACTAGTACTTGTCGAACTTGTACATTGCTATGTTCTTGATTCATTCCTGATTATTCATATCATAAGAAAATAGCTCTCAGACATGATAGTGATGTGCGCACTGGGCTTTGAGGCTCCCACGAGATTTATGATGTCAGATATAAATTCGAGGGATCAATCCTAGTTTTTTTTGGTGGTATTAGTAATAATGGCCTGCTTTAGCAAACTTCATGCTGCACGTTATTGGTGTTCAGATGTAACCCGAATTTGACATCATTAGAGCTGTATAGATCATTACTATTTTAGGAATGGATCAGAGTAGTGTTTATGGTATCCAGTCATGATTATGCTTCGTTTTCTCCATACGAGTTTTCACAAAAATGCCAATAATATCACAATTTCCGGGGTATAATAAACCGACAGGGAGAGGATAAATAGAGCCAATAAGTGAAATTAATTTAATATTTCGCGTCACGAACGAAAGGGCAGTCTTGTTCCGATCTTACTTTCTGGGCCACTGAGACGAATCAACACCCCTGAGCTTTAGAGCAGGCCTCAGAGAACTTCACGGCGTCAGATAACATTCAAGGAGGCATTGAAAGTTACGTTACTGCATTTCAAAAGATTGGATGAGTCAAAAGAACCCTTGGGCACAGATGAAAAAGATGTTGTGCAACCAAATCAATTCATTCTCTCCGCATATCCGGCTATATCTTCCCATTATCCTGTGGCAGAGTAACACGACATGTGCCTTTTCGCCACTTTAAGATAAAGCTGAGGAATAATTTCATCATTGGGGGCTTTGTCTTTGAAGCCAGCAAAGACAGAACATGCATTCGTTGTGTAGATTATACCTCTCCGTAAGCAACGTTGCGAATGACATATAATCTTACCGCTCAAATAATTGTAGCATTACAGGACAGGAAGAATCTATGGATTAGGAGCCTTAATTAAATTGATAGTCTGGTCAATGATACTTGGGACTAGCTCTTCCCAAATACTCACATCATAGGAGCCCTGATACTACTGAAAAGAATTTGGGGTGTGCTGTCGTCGTACTAGCGTGTGTTTCTTCATTGAATATGCAGATTTTGAGGTTGTTTATCTTCATAAACAGCCTACTCGAAGCCTTCAAAAGTTAAGTAATCTCTTTGGATCAAACGCATGTGATAATTATAATCCAATTAATAGCCATTTTTGTATAGCACAGAAATTACTACTTGTATATAATGAGTAAGGTGGCCTGTAAAGCAATATTCCCTCGTGTGCATCCACTCCTGAATCTCATAAACCTGACTCTCAACACGCTTCTACTCTTGATGTTACAGTTCCTTTATTCTCTTCTCTGAAAGCCGACTGCAATTCATGCTCTTCTACTAATCGCTGAAAAGTGTCTTGTCGGGGCTTCCTCCCAAGATCGACCTGTTTATGCACTTGATAGGATGTCTCTTTGTCCACACTTTGTTCCTTGCCAATACCAAGCATTGTATATAAAGAGCTGCTGATTTTCGAAAAGAACGAAGTTTGATTGATCGTTCTGATGAATTTTGGAAATGCGGGTAAACAGCTAACTATAATAGCTAACCCAAGTTCGGCACACATATGTATGGCAAACATGCTTGTATAATAAGTGATATCGTCACTGTAGTAGAGAACTACGCCGTAATAGAGACGTACTGAAGCAAAAATGCAGGCACTGATGGTATGTTAGCAGCTTTGAGGGCCCATATCATCTTTTAGAGAGAACTTACAGAAGCGCTGCAGCGAAAATCAGTGAAACACCCAAGCGCTTTGAAGCATTCATGTTAAGTTTCCATATAATCCCTTGTGGCAGTAAGAGGATTGCCAAATCTGATATCACGTTGATTGATGAAGCTGCAATGTTCAAATATTTGACATTGATGGGACATGAGCCGGTGGTCATGAAAGGATCCCATGCCTTTGCTATTGGCTTGCAAGAAAAGATCTCCATGAAGAAGCAAGTGGTATAAAAGACGACGTTTAACCAGATAAACGTATGGCAGGTCCAGAAGAACCATTTCCGTTCTCCGATCGAAAATATAGTCACATACTGAAGGAGAATAGATGCTTTAATCGTAAGCACGATACAACCATTTAAAATGGAGACAATATGGAGGCCCTGTGTATCGAGTCAGATTTCAGCAGAGTTTCATGTTTGAGTGATAAGTACATATAGAAAGTGCTTCAAGTCTTTTAGTTGAACATCCCATTGATGCCGCCCGGCACCGGCTACACCACCCCATCGAATGAGGACAAAAAGAGCGACGAACAAGGCCTAAATAATTAGTACAAACTGCAACAAGCGAGCAGAGATGATAGCATACCCAAGAAATGGTACAAAGTACTAGATGATCAGCCAAGAACAACAACGATAAAGTTGTAAACAGAGACTCACGATCCTCCAAAGTTCCTTTGCGATTGATAATCAATTTGGTATATAAACGCACCAAGACTGCTATCGTCGTGCACAATAAGAACAATAATTCAACAGCAAACATCACCTGGGTCAGCCTCCGCGGGTCCGTGAAGTCAGGCACAACGCCATTTGGCGGTTGCAGAGCAGGGCCGTTTAGCAACACTTCCAGCGAAGCAGGCGTCTGCTGAGTTGAGGAATTCATGATTGGCATATACTGGTTACTTGAACCGTCTTTTTTCAACAAAAATTGATGGTATGAATTATTGAGGTTCGCTAGTGATGTAGTAAAATCGAAAATCTCGTCTGGTTTTATGTCAAGCCCATCACAGTGATCAAAGTTTGAAGAGATCAGAGATTTTGAACCAAAAACTTTAGAAATATCGATCAATTACGTCCTTCATAAGCATCAAGTAACGTCTAAAGAGGCACAGTCAGTCAGACGGTTCTACCGCGGTATAATTCACCCCATAACTATCAGAATATGCCTAGCTTCATCAGAGTGCATTCAATTATTGTACTACATGTATCCTGCAATTGAACAATGAACTAGAGAAATGTTATAAATAGATTCAAGTATACTGATTCTATTGTGTAGGATGTTAATGCTGGCATCAAGAAGCTCAGCCGGGTAGGAACGAAAAGTGTCAAAAAGCTTTCCCAAAATCTACACAGATTGAACAACAAACAACAGAGCGTTTCACAGAGGAACGGCGTCTCCGTTTACATCGGCCTACTAAAGCTTCTTAAGCTCGAGTTGGTATAGTGTTACGTTCGGATGGTGTGCAGTAGAACTGTGTCAATCTACATTGATTACGAGTGAACAAGGAATGCATGAACATGGTTAATCTGAAATTGAAACAAATTCCTCTTAGTTATGTGCATCTTAATATTCTACCACCTTTCAAAGTTTTAACGACGACTTCACGGAATTCGTTGATTTGATGAGAAGTTCTCATGTGCATGAGGTGACATGAGGTACATGTGACTCCTCGAAACGAACACAAGCGAAAAAGGCCTTGGAAAATGAACATCATCGCTAGTACTTAGATTTAGGGTAAAGCGGATCAACAAGAAGCCATCCTATTATTGTTCAAAACCACACATACCTGTAAATATAGGAAAGTAAATCATAAGCAATCTATTAGTTTAAAATCTACTAACTACCGCTTATGAGATGCGCATCATTTAGAAGGGAAATACACTTAGGTCTTTGACTTATACAACTTACTGACACATGGCGAAAAAGACGCAACCCTTGGCATGCTTATCACCCCATACTGTAACACCCAACCAAGACCTAACGAACGACCGAGTATGCCGTGGAATCTAATCATGATAAGAATCCAGGGATATAATGGGATGGTGGTGTGTAATTGTACAACTCGAAACTGCTCAACATGGGGCCTGATTTTGATGGCACCCTAACTTTTGTATGATTCTTTTGCTTAGAATAAGTACTAACTTAACCTGAAAGATATTCAATACCAACCTCAACTTTCTCGCAATTATTATAGCTCTTGAAAATAATAATAAAACCTAAATTGGCGTGCATATGCTGTGTAAGTGCCGACGCTTATGACCACGGCATTGCTACGCCTCATAAGTAAGCACCAACTAACTTATGCCACGTAAACATGCAACATTATCCCCGCATACTGGTTACACATATTTGATTAAAGGAATCCTTTCGAGTTGTTTTATGGTAAGATCGTAAGGAAGTGAGAATATTTATATAAATTTTAAACAGCTTATCGGTGACCCAAAATGGTTAATCTTGCTACGTTTTAATTCCATTCCTCAAGCGACTAATATCTTACATCCAATGGGATACTTTCCATTCAGAGTTCTAAGAGTAAGCACAAGTCTGACTGTGTCTTCTGGCTACATATTTCGAGTCACCAAGGCACTCTTCTTGTATTTCATCATTCGGTAGTACCTATTTGATTACCTGATTACTTTCAGAAAGAACCCGCGAACTGTATGACTTTCATATCCGTAGCAATCGCTATGATCTGCTTATAAATCACCGAACTGAACCAGGAGAACTGGCATACGATATATCTATCTTACTGGTGCAATGCTGACAGTGTAATAACTAGGTCTGAGGTTTCACGGAAGAATTCTGTCTAAGCTTAACCCATATACGAAGAATTGATTAAATCTGTTAGACTTGTTTTCGAGGAAGATGCTCCTCATCTTTCTGCTCTGAGCCTTGGTACAATTCTTCACTCGTTAGACACAGAAGTGAACAATAATTGCACAGCTGCTTCGTATATTGGAAGGTGTTTGTCGTCAAATAAATCCCAGTCATAAATAAGTGATTTGGAGTGACTGCAGACAGTACCTGCTGAAAGGTAATATAGGGGATGATGACTAATGTAAAGCTAGTACAATCACAACACATCGGGGAAAGAGGCATCACACCTTTTTTAGATTTCACTTCTACAGTTAATCTTTGATTTTCCTTTGAAATTGTTAACTTTCCATTCTCCCTCTACACAACCTCTTTTTGATTTATCCTCAACAAAAAGTCTTCAATGCACAATCGAAAAACGACCTCCAATCACAGTAACCATGTCATTGCCGTTCGAATCCCAGAGCAGTGATATTCGGAACAGACCTGAGGAAAACAACAGCTTGAGTGTGCCCCAGAATCAACAAAAGGAACAGATAGTCACGGGAGAGGATGCGGAGATGATCAGTGGAAGTGATGGGGTCAATTTCCAATATCTAAAGGGTCTTCGACTTCATCTGATCACTGCGGCGTATGTAATCACTCAATGCCACCATTGTACTACGTATCAAAATTTGTTTCTAACCTCTAATCTTGTGATAGTATCTGCATAACACTTTTCCTCACCAATTTGGAGATCCCTATTGTGACCACTGCTCTTATTTCAATCACCAACGATTTGCATCATTTTGGTCAGGATAATTGGATCATATCTGCGTACATGCTGGGATATGTCAGTATGTACCACAATCTTTCTTCATCATGTGACATTGTCAATACTGAGCTGACTTTTTATAGGTATGCTTATTATCTGGGCCAAGCTAAGTGATATATATGGGAGAAAACCATTTGCTGTCATGGTTGTTCTCCTATTTACGATTTTTTCTGGCCTCTGCGGCGCAGCTCAAACCATGACACAGTTGTAAGTGCAATAACACAAATCAAACTTCTGAGCACGACTAATGATTCGATGACAGAATTGTTTTCCGCGCACTTCAAGGCTTGGGTGGTGGCGGAAATTTCGCCATTGGAACTATTATATTGGTGGAACTTGTTCCCAAAGAGCTATATCCTAAGTATACTGGCCTGGTCTCTGTAGTTTTTTCATTCTCCTTACTACTCGGCCCGATATTTGGTGGAGCGCTTAACCATTCACCGGACTGGAGGTGGATCTTTCTTCTGAAGTAAGTTCTAGCAGATGTTAACTTCGTTCTTACCAGTCACTAAAAACTATTTGTAGTGTCCCTCTAGCATTCCTCGCATTGGCTGCATTTTTCTTCGGTCTTCCGGCATCTTTCCCGTACCAGGGCCAAAATAGTGGGCATCAAAAAGTTAAGCGCTTTGCGTCGAAGGAGTCTTTCAGGAAAATCGATTTTGTTGGAGCAATCCTCCTTATCATTGCTACGACATTATTAGTCGCAGCATTGCAAGAAGCTGGTGCAGAATTTGCGTGGAACTCTGCATTTGTGATTGCCCTACTGATAATCTCTGGAATGACGTGGATACTTTTTATCTTATGGGAAAGAAGAGTGACCTTGAAAATGAGTTTGACAGAGCCAGTTTTTCCTTGGAGACTTATGAAGAGCCGAGTCTGGATAGGAATGACTCTGTAAGTATTTATTATGTTTCATGTCACATCTTATGTCATTCTAATACGCTACTTTCTTCTAGCAACGCCTTATTCCTCGGTGGTCCGTGGTTTGTTACAATATTTCAACTACCCCAAAGATTTCAGGTCGTGGATGGCATCTCCGCCTTAGATGCTGGTTTCAAACTCATACCATTCACAGTGTTGGCCCCCGTAGGTTCGGTGATCTCCGCTGTCTTAGCAGGAAAAGCGAAAGTTCCACCAATCTACTTGGTTCTTATAGCATCTTGTATACAGGTAATAGGGTTTGCCCTTCTGTCGACACTACCAATAGCAGCAGCAGCTTCATCTGCTCAGTATGGCTATCAGGTGATTGCTGGATTTGGTGTTGGTATTAACATCTCAACATTAATTCTCATGACACCTTATTCCGTAGCTGATCCACGAGATAAATGTGAGTATCCTCGGAATTTCTTCCCACGTGCATCCGCTAACACGTTCTCTTTGAAGCCGTCGCTTTAGGCTGTGTCACACAATTCCGTATTATGGGTGGAGCCCTTGGACTTGCAATTGTCACTGCTGCCTACAAAGGGTACGTAACGTCGCGATTGAACGCATTTCTTACTTTAGAAGAACAGCTTTCAGTTTTTGAATCTGCAAAATACATCCAATCTCTATCTCCAGAGGTACAAGGCAGGGTACGAGAGGTCTTCGCCGGTGGTTATAATCTGCAATTCAGAATATTGATTGCCCTAGCCGCCGCACAGATCCCATCTTCATTGCTCATGTGGCAGAAAGAACAGATTGTGGTATAATCATTTGGTTTTCTACCAATGATAAGTTCATGTAGGTTAGAGTGCGGACAAAATATAGATGGCACGTGAAGCAATAGAGAAAGGCGCAACTTTGAGTTGAAGGTCTAACTACGATATATAATAATCCTACATATGTCACTGGATAGTTAATGCTCTTTCCACAGTTCTCCTGATAATCTTGACTATTTCTGCAACGGCAGTCTTATTATCTGGCCCTGGAATTTCATGACCTCCTTGGTGTATGAATATCTCTCTAAGATCTCTTCTACACAAATCTGTCAAAATGGGCCCAAACGTAGGATATAATTGATCATTACAGCCCCAAATATGTGCTGTAGGTAGATCTATAATCTCTCCATGTATATCAGGCTGTAAAATGACAAACTCCTCTCGCTCTAATAATGCAGTGGGATCCACTGGTATACCACCGGAAAAGAAAATCGCACATTTCAAATTGAATTTCATGCAATCTTGACGCTTAAGTAGGATTTGTTGGCGAATAATGAATGTGGCAGCTACGGAGGCACCACTCGAAAAAGCAATAATGCCATCATATGGACCGAATTCGGAAATGTAGTCTTGCAGATCAAGGAGCGCTTTAGAACAGCTTGCAATGGAAGATTCGTCTGCGTATTGGAACGTTTGCGTGCCGGGTGCAACGAGTACGGATAAACCTGCGGGGCTTGAGTTAGGGGGGGTGTTATAGGAGGTGTATTATAGGAGGTGAGAAAGGGAAGAAGCGGGGAGCTCTCACTGACCTGGAGCAATGGTACAGGAAACGGAGCCTTCGATGAAGTCATATGTGTGATCGGGAGAAAGAGCATACCGAATTGCTACTGTATGAGTGTAAGAGTGAGCCGAGAGAAGAGACTATGCTGATGCGCTAAGAAGAGGGGAGAGCGGAGAAAGTAGTACCAGTTTGAAGTTCGAAGATCTGAATTCCGAGCAGATTGGATCAGTCATGTCAAACTCTACGTTAATTAGTGGAATCAACCTACATCACTGTTGGTTCCCATTCCATGAAGACATAAAAATCTCATTTTCACTTTGCTTGTTCGAAATCAAAGAGTTTGATTGTGCGTCTTAGAGCTTCCGAATTTGATGGTAGTTATGAAAGATGGAAAATTTTCGACGTTTACTGGTTTCATTACGAACAGGCCTAGAGATGACGGAGTATTTGTGATACCTGAGAAGCTGATGAGGCTGGCTCAATACGAGGAGCTACTTTGGGAAGATACTTGGGGCATAAAAAATAAGCACTTGTGTTGTAGAACCTCATTGCATACTTGAATAGGTATACTGGAATAGACTGGGGCCGGCTTGATAGGGATATACTACCCTGTCAGGCTCACCACTTCCCCGAGATCCAAGAACTATCCGTTTATCCATTCTGGCACAGGTTTTACCATCCATCCAATCAAAATTCAAGTTCAACACCGACTAACAATCACTCAAAGTGTCTAGTATGATTCATCCACCTAGATACCTTAGGTCATTCGTTACGTAATCCTTGGGTTGTAACTCTCAATGACCAGTTATTCCAAGAAACGATGATCGGGTCACACAATGATAAGGGCCGTGCCGAGGCGCCGCAAATCTGTCCCCAGAGTCCGGATGGATACAGTCACATATTCTCAAGAAAGAAACAAGTAATTGACAGAGGATCCAAACATCATTCAATACAAAAGATCTTTGGAATCTGACATCCTCAACACTTCAAAGATACAAGACCGTCGAAACTAGCATTTGATCTCTTTCCAGCTGTCTTCACACATGCTCACCTCACCATGTCGTTTGCAAAAGTCACTGGTGTTGCGCTCGTCACAGGTGTGAGTAGCTTCCTTTCATCATCATCAAAGTATTCATTTCTCAGAAACTACCATACTAGGTGCTGACATTGTATCACAGGCAGCTACAGGTATAGGTCGTGAGACGGGTTACGCATTTGCAGAAGCTGGTGCTCTCGTCGTGGTTTTTGCAGATATCAATTTCGAAGGTGTCAAAATGAGTGCAGAGAAGAGTAAAGGCTTTGCAAAGAACTCTAGTTATCAATCTTTTGCAATTCAAGTTGATGTTGCGGATGTAGATAGTGTTCAGTCAATGGTTGACAGGATGGTAGAGAAATTCGGAAGAATCGATTATCTTGTTCATAGTGCTGGTGTAAGTCGAAATCTTTTTTCACTTTTCTTTGTCGATTCTTTTTCTTTCCTCATCAAGATGGTCTTGTGGAAACATTATTTTACTCTAATGCAGCTTCCTAACCGTATTCTAGCTAGGAGCCACCTCTCTCAAGCCAACCTCTGACCTTGATATCGCCAATTTCGACGAGACTCTTTCCGTCAACACACGCGGAACAATGCTAATCACACGAGCAGTAACTAAAGCCATGTCAACACAAGAACCTCTTACGACTAAGGGTCGTCATGGCGACGAGCGAAGTCTGGGTCGGGGATCTATTGTGCATATCGCAAGTGCTTTTTCGTATATTGCAGCCCCGGGAATGATGGCATATGTTGCTTCCAAACATGCGATGATGGGAATGGTTAAAGTCGCCGGTATGTGATCTATGTTCTCATATATCCTCAGCCTTACCTGCACATGGCCTGGAGATCCGTGCCCCAAATTTCTAAAACTGACACCAAGCAAGCCGTCGATAACGCAAAACATCAAATCCGAATAAATGCACTCTGTCCATCATGGGTACAAACTTCAATGCTGGAACGCAGTCTAGAGCGATGGAAAGGACTCGAAGCAATTATTCAAAAAGCCTCACCGGCAGGAAGAGCGGCTACGGCAGAAGAGTTAGCGAATATTGCAGTTTTTATGTGCAGCCCTTCCGCTAGTTATGTTAATGGATCGGGATTGATTGTTGATGCTGGTATGACAGTTACGGCGCATATTTGAGAGATGGATCCAATTATGAGGGTCTGAGAATATCAATTGGTTAATAATGGGAGTTTTGACGGCGGTGGTAAATTGAATTGCTGCTGTTGCAGTGGTTTGCTGATGGATATGAATAATGGCACGATATCTTCATTTCACAATCCTAGGATTGAACAGTGACTTCGAACATAGCACATTCTCATCTCTTTGTTTAAGCATAGCTTCCTCTGTTGTTCAGTTCATTATCTTCCACTCCATTCATCTGTATATTTTCCACCCCTCTCTGCCTTGCGCCAAATTCAGTGCTAAATTGCGTCTTCATATTTATAAACTTACTTTGTTGAAGACTACCAACAACATCATCTTTATCCCAACTACAATATGAAGATCTCCAAGGTCAAGAATCTTGTTTGCAAGTCTTAACCCTATGGCTTGAAGTCTACATACTCGGCATAGTTGTCGAACTGAACATTTACACTGCGAGAGGAGAGATAAATTTGGAATTTCAAACTGCTAGCCGTTGTTCTTAGTTTCACCCAAAATCATGAGGTGCATAAACTGAACTCTTTTTTACTACATTTTGGCTGTCGATATTCGGCCAGTATTTGGGTTGTGAATGATATCTCTAAGTTAAGTAGAAAGCTTGATTTCTAGAATGTCTATCGTTTTCGGAATTTTACTTTCGATAGCAAGGAGAATTCATATCAAACATTCTTTCTCGGCGTCATGCTAGTTTGAAAGTGAAATATCAGGAGTTGGATGCTTATTTATGATGTTTGTCTTTTTGGGTACTCGGCGTATTTTGGTAGTTGGATAGGAAATAATAGTATGATCCATAGAGGCATATGAATAGCTCTTTATACTTATCAAAAACTCACTTCAAAGTGAAAAACTCCTGTAATTGAATAGGGAAGAATTATTACCAAATCCTCAAACCAACACACACTCAGACACTAAATTTGGTCTCCCGTTCGAGAGAGCTGATGGTTTTGTCCGTTCAGAAATATCGTATGTTTTCTCTTACGAGCCTTGGTTTCGATAATAAGAACAGAGGTAGGAGTGTGTTTTAAGTAGAGTTAACCTATTGGTCGTTTTCAATAGTCGATAAAGAATGATATGGTGTGGATTGTCAGCTGGACTATCTCATCGCATCTATTCTGTTTTTGTTATCATTCATCCTCTTGCAAACTCATCAGAAATCATCCAGATTCTGATAATAATGCATTTTTTCTTGATCATAACCATGGCACATTGGCAAACTTTTTTTTCTTGTACGCCGAATATCAACGGCTCCCATCGGCTCTCGCCTTTCCATAAGCAAAGTCGTGTAGCTTCACTGTCGCATTGTCTGATAAGAGAGAATTCTGGGGCTCTTCGTGAAATATAAATAACCTTGCTTTTTGTTGAGTTCCATACTGAGATTCGTTGTCGGCGTTGTGGTGGTGAAAACGAGGGGTAATAGTGGATCCTCCTCGCCTGCTTAGCATGGACTGAGATTCATTTTTGCCAAGGAAATCTGAAAATTGCGGGGCTTCGGAGATGGTGTAGGCACTGTTGGAGACTATTTTTAGGTCTTTTGGAGTCGTTTTAATGGTATATTTAGGACGACTCTTGGGGTATTGCATGAGCAAGCATTTCCATCCGAGAAATGAAATGAGATTGACGACTTTTGGTTTTCAAAAATCAGCTTGCGATTAATTGGGTGTAGATATATAAGCTTGGGCATTAAACCAAGGCGAAGTACAAGGTCTTTTTGAACTCATGCACTAAACTAAGGAAAATCATACACTTGACTATTCCACCAAGTTCACATGCAATATCCCGAATTGTGCGAATGTTTCTAGCTATCGCTAGAAAGCCCCTCTCAACTCGTAGAACATGTTTTCATCTATTTCTATTCTTACTAAAACTACTATCGTTTCACTGCTTTTGTGTCTCTTCGTTCGTCATCCGAAAATGGGTCATAAGTTTCACATCTCACCTCGAAAATAGAACGATTTGTCCAGCGTATGTTTAGTGCCAAGATGATTGTTGCTTATAGGCACTTAAGAATTTTTAATAATCTACTTGTAGTGACCTTGTTTTGCTCGGTTTTGCGCCTCTTGTAGTGAAGGGTTATAAGAGAAATCTAAACCAGGTGAATTGATCATTCTCTTTAAGAGAAAATAAAGTGATGTGCAATTGGACTACGGAGTGAAGCTTTGTTACTGGACATTGATTCACTTCACATTTCGCAACACATCATCATCACACCTGAGTTTCTACATCAATATTGATCAGACCTGATTTTAGAAAGATTGGAATCTGAAAGAACATGTCTCGAGATCTTACAGTAGATGAGTAGTCGTTGATTCAATGGTTTTCCAGTAATGAATTTCTTGCGTGTGGGTATACTCATGCCGTGATAATTTGGGCTGATGTCCATTTTTTCAAAATATTTATATGTTAAAACTATTAACAAAGGAAGTTTTTGAATGGCAGTACTGAGGTAAATGATAGTTTCAAATTCTCTCGGTCAAAGAACTTCTTTTGGGAAGTTTCATATCATTAATTTTTGTTTTCATTCAAAGTCAAGCTTTTGTTGCGATCCGCCAACTGCAACCTCTTCCAAGCTACTATCAGGTCCTTGAACCCTGGTGTTGGAAATTTTTGAAATTGAGAGGTCTCTAGCACTAGATCTCAGAAGATCTCAATTCTAAATCTTCTATGTAGATATAAAAGTATCAAATGGAAAAACCGAATAAACTTTGCATCGATCTCCAACTTAGATGGCATCTAAATCAAACGTGGGAATTCAATTATAATTAGCCAGAAATATGGCAATAGTTTCAAAATTGTTAGAAAGAAGTATGAAAGTCAAGTGAAAGTCTTTTTTTGTTATTGCTGCTAAGAAGTCTTTTTGGTTATCATTGAATTGAGCTAGTTTTCATTCGAGCTGGTAGCTCGAATCTTTAATCTTAGATCCTCCCGCGCGTAGTAATGACGACTCGGGGTTACCAGTGTCAGAGAAATTATTATTTGACGGCGAGCCTTCGTTGCACATCTTACATATCTCGGGATTACCAAAAGTTCCAAATCGATCTACTGCAGCCAAGACGTTTCTTGCTTGGGCTTGCAAATTATTCTTGCCTCAATCTCTTAAATAAGACACCCAAATTCGAGTTCAGCGATTTTCAATCTCAGACCCTTCAACATCTAAATCATTCACTGCACTTCCTTCATTTATATATTCAATCAAGAGGTCTCTTTCCCTAGAAGATCTAGATGACCAAATGATTTAGCCATATAGGAAATAGGGGAATCTTTTCTTCTCCTTTATCCAAGAAAGCCAGTACATTATTGCTATTGGATCGTTAAGCGACATAACATATGATTGTGTTTTGTAGCGCATAGAATTCTATATATGAATTTCAGATGACTAGATCATTCTCCAACCACAAGAAAAGCATGCTTGGAGGCCGTCAAAAGGCATTTGACTTGGAAGTCTTAACATTTGCGCAAGTGTAACTATCGTGAAACGTGACTTTGGATGAGGTATCTAATGAATATAATGCATAACTTTCGTCTGTACTTTCATTGCTGTCGAAAATCTCATAAGTTCTGACAATACTGATAAATATTACCGGAATCAAACGATAACTATCACTTAGGTTATGAGACGGTAACACTAAGATTTTTGATTGAACTTGAGCCTTGAGACTTGGTGACTCGAGCGGTCATATTCTGTTATCAAATGAGTGCTTCAATTTCCATCTAATTCTAGTCCAAACAAGCCCAAATAAATCTGAAAGTTAGTTCACCATGAACGTCCCCAGTTACCTTACCCTTACTTGAATATGAAAGGCTTCAATCTGGATAGCTGCGAGTGCTTTTATACTGAGAAAGTCATGCAATCGTGATTTAACTGGGAAATATTAACATTGAGTTAATCTCTTGAGAAAAGAAAAATGGCGTATATAAGAGATGAATTTCATTGGCTCAAACTTCTCTAACATTCACAGCCAGAGAAAACAGAATGGGACAAAGAAGTATGGTGTCGAGTGAGTAGTGCCTACTTTTTTGGTTTCCGAGACTACCGAAATATCCAGCCCAGGCAGTATAAGCACAGAGTACAAGCTCAATTTTTGATACCCAATGCCGAGGAGAATCTGCCGTTTAAGTGAGAATGAATTTCTGTAAGAATGACAGCATGATTTTAAGTCTATGAGAGGAAAAGTGGCGAAAAAACCATAGGAAACATTTATCAGATGGAATCTATTATTCGGAGAGCGAATAACTTGTTGTCATCGAGCCATCAAGTTTGAAGATAACTTTATCTCTATTTTTTCCAAGTTGCAGTACCGCAAATACTGCCATCATCGTTCACATAAGTCTATGTACAAAATAAGGGAAATTTGTTTTCGAGATCTTGCAATGTGTCGAGAGATAGTGAATTCAACATTATTGAAAAAATAAGTTTAGAGTGAAAGATTTTGATAGTAGAAATTTGTCTATACCCACAGCACTCTCCGCTTTCTATGTATAGCCCCAATCTCTCTCTCTCAATATTCTCCTTGTAGTACGTAATTACAACTATAAATATTTCCTATTCATCAAATGTTCTGTCAGGAACCTACTGGGAGTGAGACCATCACAGATAAAAAAAGCTCCTGGTTCCTTGTTTACTTCATGATCTCTAAACTGACTGGATCGGTTCAAAAAGTGTCCAAACGAATTAATTTGAGAACATACGATAAATTTACACATTTAAGATATTCTGTGTGGAGATCGGATGCTGCTGGGCTGAGCGAAGATGCGACATCCATACCTTCCGACGGGAAAGTTACAAAAAAATCGACAGTAATTAAGAGAACTGACATCTAAAACCAAATGACAACCATCTGAGATAAATCCGACAGCACCCCGAATCAACTATATCCATATCACTTTGACCCTTGCATACCACAAAAATTCTGAAAATATCAACGTGTAAGAATGCCACATGCAAGAGCTTTTACCACATCATTCAGCTAGAACTGCTGGCTATTTTGGACCCAATTTTAAAATTCAAAATTTCTCATTGAACAGTACAAATATGTGCCTCACATTACGCTTGCATCTCGTCTGATCTTTGATATAATTTACAGGCAGACAGGTTACAGTATCCCTACCCGCTCATGCACACACATGATTTTGATACATCTAGATTCCCGTGCGAACGACATTATTCTTCTATGCCTAATGGAACCAGCAAATTTGTGGAGTCCATACTACACTTCCACTGCTTTCATATCCATCGCTCTAACTTTCGCTCACTCACTCAAAAACAAAAAGAAAACTATTCCTTGCAGTTTGAAGGTAACAGATGATTAATCACCAAGATGAATACCAGAGGTTTTTCTTAAAGGTTGGTTGGAGATGCACAGACTACTATTGAGCCGCGCTTCCAGGTAGATATTCCTATACGCATATCAAATTAACAATAGACACCATTCATTTAAGGGCGCCGTCGTTTTGTTCACACACTGCTCAAATCAAGACGAGCAATCCGAGTACTTCATAAAATGTCTAATTGTTGATTCAGGAATAAAGATGGGCTCGCTAGTAGGGTAAAATACTGAATGTTATGTTCTAATCCACACACCTACTCTGTAGATCTTAGCCCATTTTCCCTCATGATTCGCCTCACAACTCCATTTATTATTCATTCATCTACTTCTTCTAATCCTACCACTTTGATTATTCACATCTCTCTCATACACCTCCACGATTACCTTCCGCTCCACACTTTATAGAATTAGATAACGCTATTGCCTACACCCTTCGCGTGTATATAAGCCCTCTGCCATCATTCCAATTCCATATAAGAAGAAAATAGCCCTAATACAGACCATGGATGAGGGACTTCGATGGACAAAGTAGTTAGATCAAATAAACGAGTAAAGTCTTCCGAAATACTAGCGTAACATCTAGATTGACAGAAAGGATAGAGTTCAGAAACGATGTAATCGATTAGTGCTCACTTTATAATTTCGAGATTATACCAACGAGCGACAGTAATAATCGATAGCCATAGCGACTGATAACCTTCAGAGTTTTTCTCGCAGAATGAAATAGATCAAGAAAGGTTCTGCAATAGCACAAAATAGTTCACGAAGCACAATGATATCCACATACAGTTACTATTCCCAAGAAATTCCAATTTCTAATCAACGGCTCTATACATCAACCATCGCAACTAGATTCCTAGTGTATCTACCCTAGAAGAAAACAAACCAAGCGGAACAACTTCGTACATTTTCGGAACCTTTTTTTAATATCTTTGATGCTGCTAGGTTAGCTATCATTAACACATTGAAATCTAATAAATAGAGATGGGCTTATCATATACATCCTATATAACTTTTTCCACAGTCTCCGGATCACTAATTCACTGAATCACAACCCCTCAATCTTCAAAATCTCATCTTATTTGTTCCTGATACCTGGTGTGTCGTCTATTCTCATTCTCATTCTCATCGCTTGACTCACTCCTTGTCAGACCCACTAATCTTACATCCTAAGCGATATAACCCACCCCCTGCACCATTTATAAACTCTTTCCCGCCCCAGATTTCCAAACCAAGGAGTCAGTTCGTCATCGAGCCAAGATTCAAGGTAAACAAGGGATATTCTTGCAGTCCATAAATTTAAATCGGGGAGTGACAGAGGCAAAATGCGAGCAGATAGAAAGGATCATAAAAGAATAATACAACAAAAAATTTAACGACAATAAAATAAACAATTGTTGCCCTCATCATCTCTTTGTGCAAAACTTCCAACTTTGACAGTGAAACTTCCTTCTCAAGATATCTGAACACTCAATTTACCCACGCGGTTCATGGGACTGTTGGGATCAATACACTCTTTCTCAGACTCCTGATCTTGACAAGAACGCTTCGCCGATCTCCTTGAAATAGAGAGGATGCAATGTAAATAACGCATTATAGCCCTACTTTTCTGAAGTCAATTCATGGGTAAAAGATTCAACCTTCGTAGCAAGAGGGTGGTGAATATTCACCAATCAATCTAGTGCTAAAAGCCATCCGTATACCCCTCTTCTCTCCCCAAACATTCCCGTTTCCCCATTATCCACCTCATCACCTCTTTCATTTACCTTGTCAACCCCAGTGACATTCATCTTCTTCCCCACCATGTCATACCCCTCGCCTATTATAAATATCCTCACTTCTTCTGATTCCTCGTCTCCATCTCTTCAACTCCTTTTCGCAGACACTGCGATGAAGATCTGAGACTTCTTTCTTGTCTCTACTCTATCAATCCACAAATCTACAGGTAAACCATACAGCCCCATTTTCCCTCATTCCCTTGACTGATCACTCTCAAATGCAACACCAGAACTTGTTCGTGATCGCATGATCATTATCACAGGTGCAAGAACCGACAATGAAAAAAAAGAGGGACCTCGGACGAGAACCCGAGTCTCGAATGAAAAATCCATATTATAGCAATGAAAAAAATTCATCATCGACTATCAAATCCAAAATCACCACTCCTTCAGACAGCGCCTCGCCAAATCCCTCATTTAACCAGATAACTCTCCCTTGCACACAAGAAACCCACACTCCCATGTCATTCCTCCTCCAGAACCCAAAGATAGAAATTTTGAATCCAATCTCAGTCCTATCCAAGAAAGAAAAGAAGCGCTCCCACGAGATCCAAAAGTTTATAGAGACCCCTCCTCCTCTCTCCCCCTCAACTTTCCATCTCAATCCCAAACTCGAAGAGTGACAAGCTCGGTATTCACTTTAATCTTTCCCAATACTAATTCCCCGTCGAGAAAGAAGACTTCTCATCTCACCCTCCATACAACACTCACAATCAAACTCTTCTAACTCCTCTCTTTTGTCTGTTCCCCTTCCCTCGCCCCGAATCTTTCTGATGATATCCAAACCTCTCAAAATCCAGACCTGCCACCTTTCCCACAAATACTGCGAGTCATTCATTCATTTTCGTTCTCGCTTTCCTCCCTGCTTTTCTCTTCCCTTCACGAACTGTTTCATTTCCGTATCTCCTCACTCTCCCTCCACAATTCTTTTCTTCTACCTCCCATACATCGATATCCTCCTATCCACAACCACCACCGAAAGTTCGTTCCATCTCCGTTTTCATCTCCATTTCCACCCATTTCTCCTTTCCCAGCCTACTCTATCCTACCAATTCCCTTATACAACCACCATATCACCAAATCACTACATCTCAATCTTCAATCTTAAATATTAACCACTACCATATAATCAATACTATATCATCATAATATCACTGCAATATCTCTATAACATCCCAACCCACCCACCCATCTTTCTTTCTTCTCTTTCATTCCAATTTTCCACCCAGCATACAAAGAAGAAAGTATTTGAATAACGCTACTAGATAAAATCCAAAATCTCTACAACACTCCAACACTCCAACAACACAGAAACGATCAAAAAATACCTTCACACATCTCTATCACACATCATTGAATCTTCATATGAATACGAACAACATGAACTTATGTTCATACCAAGGTGTCATTGCTCTCAAATGGAAAAGGGCTGAATGGAATATCTATCCAGCCATGAAAATATGAAAGTCGAAAGTTAGTATTGATAGCGAAGTAAAAGCTGTAGCGAACAAACATTTTCCTAATTCATACCCTCTTTCATTGCGCTCCATGCAGGCTTTGTGTGCCCACGCGGATGTATAAGCAAATAGCACTTGCAACGTCATGGGTAAGTAATCTCCGCATAACCATCACATCTCCATTCTGATCCTCATCCACAAACCCCTGTACTCAATTCGCAACTTCCAACTCCTAATTTCTAACCCCCAAAACACACAATCTCCCTCCAACTCCTTCTGACCCTGCACCTCCTCCTCCCCCATCATCGTCTCCCATCCACCCAAAACACAAACTAATCCTCAAACCCACCATCCTACACTCCAACATCTTCACTTCTTCAATCCCCATCTCACAAACTTCTTGCGTGTCTCTCCCCAATAACTCCTTCCACGCTTTCTCACTCCAGACTAGTTTGCCTCCACTTATCATTCCCGTCTCATCGATCAATGTCGTAATTATCTTTGGATTCATGACAAGCTGTACGGGTTTCGAACAGTGGGGACATCCAAGATTGGGAGTGGGGGAGTAGAGTGGGATACCACAGCTGTGTTTGGTGACGATTAGTGAGGATCTTTCGCCAAATCCAGCGTCCATGGAAATATAAAACGGGAAGGGGAAAAAAAAGAACAAACCATTCCGCACAAAACAACATATTCCTCCTCCAAATCCTCACCAAGCTTAATTCCATCAAGACAACACTAATCCAACCCGTGAAACTCTCTCCCTCACCACTTCTAACCCACTCCTCTATATCCCTCAATCCAAACAATGCCGTCCTAGGTCCATAGATCGCTTCCTCAATATCTTCTTCTCCCCAAACTTCACTTGGAAACTCTATTCCTATAATTTCTCTCCTCATCAATCCATTTGCCCATTTTCTCAACCAATCTGCATCTGCGAACTCTGGTTCCACATCTACCATTGTATTTCTTCCCCAAGCTATTGTACCATGGCCTCCATAATCAAGCTTATGCATCGGATTTGAAACTAGCAGGATAGTTTTTCCCGGGATCCATTCCTTAACACTCTCGATCAAATCCGACCAGCATTTCATGTTCGTTTCGCCAGTATGGTCAAAGAGAATTACTTCGATCAGATTTGCTTCCCCTCCATCTTTCTTAACAATCTTCTTCGTGGCCCCGATACTCTTAACACAAACAAGTAATTTCACATCTGGAACTCCATCGTATCCTCCATTGAGATACGCTTCTAACGTCATGAGCCCGGGTAATGGTTCGCCTTTAATATAACCGAGAGGAATACGACAAACGTCTGCTGCGCCGGAGTGAGCATGAATCATCAAGTGATCACTAGTATTGCGACCAGGAAACAAGTTTGCACAAACGAGAATTCCGGCTGTAGATGCACCGTCGGCTTTCGAAGTATCAGATATGAATGCGGTCCAAATCGAGAGAAGTTGACCTAATTTGAGGGGGTAGGATTGATTTGCGAAGTATAGTTTTACCTGCATTATGAGTTTAGTGTCAGTTGAAATTATCTTTGACAACGTGTAGGTAAAAGGATATACATTGCAGTGGAGATTGAATTGAGTAGCAGGAAAATCGTAAAAGGAAACCAAACACCACTCACTGAAACAACACCGCCCTCTCCTCGAACACCAACATAATGCCATCCTCTAGCTCTCGCTTGCTTGGCACTTTTCCCAATGATTGTTGCGAAACTAACCACTCTGCCTATGAATGTAACTGCTTTTGGTCCTGAACATCCATGAGTTAGTGAGTTTCTCACAGAGTTGCGCTCATCGATTTTCATAATTTCCCTCTCTGCCAGTCGTGGTACTCTGGGGAAAACCTCGATCCCTTACATGTAAGAAAACCACATTGTAGAAATATCCAAAGAGACAGCTTCTCGAAATATGATCGTGGACTTGAAACCCTCATAAACACAGGAAAAATATCCAAAAAGTACATACCAGGAATCAACTCTCCCACTGTCATGCTCTCATACTCTCTGCTCGGATTCCACTTTTTAGCCAAAGGATCCATTGCTTCATGTAATTCTTCTTCCTGTTATCGCCCCAAGTGTGTCAGCCAACGAACTCTATCAATAACATTCCTCCATTTTCATCTTCCCTCAGTCACATACATCAAGTGCGCTCAAATCGCACAGAACTCAAGACATTTATTGATGCCGCCCTTCAAACCTTCAGAATACACAATCCACAAGTACAAAAGGAAAGTCAAGATGGAAACAAACTGCACGAAACAAACCAAGCCGGTCAATTTTTCATATGCACTCACCGTGAATCCATCACCCGATTCATCCTTCTCATCTTTCCCATTCCTCGCCGCCCCATCACTTTCTTCATCTCCCCCTCCCCCTCCCCAAATCCTCCCACCTCCACAATCCCTATCAAACCCATCACCCTTCCCATTCCCATTCCCAACTCCTCTCTGCTCTCCCACCGCCCCCAAATCAGACAGTCCACAATCCCCCTCAACCTCCTTCCGGAAAAAGCTCTGAACCGAAGGATATTGCGACGACATATTTTCTTCCTCCTCTCTCCCAATCAACAATGAATCTCAATTCCTCCTACTCTCACACCGCATCCTGGATAGATAATTACGAAAGAAGAGAAACCTCACTATCCACTTCTGGAGGAAAATTCTGGCCTAAAAGATGATAGAATAATATAGAAGGACGATATGACACGGAAAGTGAAAGATTGAAGAGAGATAGTTGATCCTCCAATCCACGTCTGTCTGGCTTTGCAAGCGCACTGAATAAACCACATGCATTAGCAGAGAGAGGGAGAGAGAGAGAGAGAGAGAACATAAAGTACAAATTATCCCTAGTGGAATGAATACATCATTCATCGACAGAACAAATATTCACAACTCAACTCAACTCAACTCACATTCCCTCCCTACGAAGAATCGAATCGTAGACAAAGACAAACCCGCCCCAACTGGATTACACACGAAGAATCCGATCTCGAGAAGAAGATGAAAAGTATCTAGATGAGAAGTAAACACGATGATGAAATATTAAATGACTCTAAAAGAAAGAAAGAGAGAAAGAAAGAGAGAAAGAAGTTCCCCAAGCATGCCCTCAAACTCCCCTTTCTACACCTTCGATATACAACCCCAGAGGCAGAAGATGAGAAGATGTTTGAAAAGAGAACAACGTCAACATCAACTCGACCAATGATCGGAATTGAAATCGAAATCAAAATCGAATATAGGAAAAAAAGTAAAAAAAGTAAAGGAGAGAATATTAAATATTTCATTTCTGTTTATATCCATATCCATATCCTCCCTTCTCCCTTCTCTCCCTCTCTCCCTTCTCTCTTCCCCAAAACCATCTACCCCCCAAGACTTCCAAATCTTTCAAAACTCATCATCATCAATATCAACAACATCATCACCACCAAATAAAACCAAAAAAATTCAATCCCAAATTCAACCTCAAATCCAACCTCAAATCCAATTTCACAATTCAAAATTCAAAATTCTCTTTCATTCACTCACTCCACTATCACGCGACACCTCAACACCCTCCCTCACCTGGAACACCAACGGGAGTCTGCTTGGATCACAATTTGACCCATGAGTTATGTTAAGTGGGAGTTTGATTAGGTCGAATGAGTCTAGACTTTCAGAGACAAAATGAGATGATGATTCGGAGATTTCGGAAAATTTGAGAATCAAACGTGAAGATATTCATTGGGATATGAAACAGGTGTTCAGGCAAGTCGCGCTAACAGCCGTTTTCCTCAACCCTTGCTCAACGAATAAACTTCCGGCACAAACACCAGCACCAACGCCAATATCTATCAATTGGTATCACTAGAAAATTTTGAAATCTTACACAATCCAGAAGAGCAATCTGTGAAGGTTAAATGTACTTCAATTTTCGGTAAAACTATTCTAGGTAATGAGTGAATGCATGGTACTTAGGTATCGCCATGTGGTAAACAAGAATAAAAAGCAACTCAAGAATCTATTTAAATCCCACCATGGATTCCAAACAATCCATAACCTCCGATCAGATACACAACCTAATAAAGCTTGTGTTCCAACGTCATATCATTCTCTGGTTCAAGACCAACACAAGCACGGAAAATATTGATCAAAGCACCACGTTGCTTGGCAAGTGCATTAACAACTGGGGCTCCAGGTGGAGTCAAAGGTGCTTTGAGCATATAACTGAGGATGCTAAGAACACTGTGGAAGTTCTTGTAATCCTTGGTAGTAACTCCATCAGTAGAATGTGCCTTCCATTGAATACGAGTCATCATCTCTGCAATGACAACAAGATCAATGATCAATGGTGAAGCAAGAAGAGAATCCTCGCAGACATTGAAGAGACTATATATGATTAGCCAAGTGTATGACATGAGCATTGGTAAAAAAGAATAACTTACGAAATGGTTTGATGACCTCCCATGAAAATTTCAGCATAGTACTCATCAAGAGCACGCTTGTTATCACCAACAGCTGGCATGTACTTGATGACAACACAATGGTCAGGATGTTCACCTTCCTTGTAGAGAACATTGTTTGCAGCTACCATGTCATCGACAACATTGGATTTAGAAATCTCCTTGGAACGGAATTGCTTCTGAGAGCTAAGATTCTTTCCATCATTGTTACCAAGATGATTGTAACTGGAGATGGCAGTAAGCTTGATGCCAGCACTGATCAAGAAGTCGACAAGAGCAGACTTCATCTTGGTTTGACCAGATTTGAAGTCATCACCACCAATGAAGGATTTATGCTTCTCTGCAAGCTCAATACAACCAGGGACAAACGTGTTTTGTGGAGAGCCGTTGATGAAAGGCGCGTTTTCAAGAATGCAAGCAACAGCAAAGATGGTGGAAGGAGCGACTTCTTCGTGTCCATTCTCGATAGCTTTCAAGAGGTTCTCGGCAGTGTCATTAACGCCATCAATGAGCTCAGCAAAACGTTCAGTGTTGGCAGTCCAAAGAACAATGACCTTGTCGAGATTGTTCTTGGCCTTGAAGTCACTGTGAAAAGAAGGTTAGTGGATGATAATGGAATGAAGGTAAAACATAGTGAATGCTTACCGAATATCCTGGCGGATCTTTTCAACATGTTCATTGCAAGCCTTGCTACCTGGAATAAGGTTGTCGGCACGATCTTCTTGATTGGCAGCAATGAAATCTGGGTAGTAAAGACCAGGAAGTGGAACCATGTCGGTCATTTCCTTCTTGATTTGTTGCTTCAAGGTAGGCTCAAGGACACCAGCACGATCCATGGCGTCAGCCAAGTTGAAGCCGCTGATATCCCACCCACCAATGACCAAATCATTGGGGTGAACCATTGGCAAAGCTTTGTGGAAAGGAATGTTGACATCATCACCAGTCTTTGCGTTGGTACCAAGTTTCATGGTTGAACCCATGACAACAGAGCCATAGTAATTGTGCTCACGGGTACCCTCGCGAGTTGCCCATGAAAGACCACGACGATTAGCAATGATACCGGCAGTGACAGTTGTGCCATTGTTTCCACCCCAACCGACAAGCATCATACCTGTCTTGGGGATCTTACGTTCAACCTTGAAGTCATAGACAGTATCTTTGGGGGTAGCAACAAAGTTACCATTGGCGGACTGAGTGACAGCGGTGGTACGATAATTGTACTTTGAGCGAATCTCGTCATCAGTGTAGATAACGTTAGGAGAGCTGACGGTGAACAAGTCTTGGTTAGAGGGTTGGGAGGATGCACCATCCATAGTGCTGGTATTGCTGGAGCCGTTTGCGTGAGGAGCCATCTTGATTGATTTGAAAACTCGAAAAGTTCTTAAAAAAGTGCTTGGAAGTTCTTGTTTTGAAGTAAGGTGTTTGAGAGTATCTTAGAATTGATGTAAATGTGTAGGTAAAGCAAGAATTGCAATCGTTTGATTGTTTTCGAGTTTTGATGGGTACAGATGTATAGACAAAAAGTGATGCAAATGTTGTGTTTTGGAGAAGAGTTCTGTTGATTGCAAGACTATTTATCTAACAAACGGCGAGTCCGATGCTCCTGCTGGAGAAGAGCAACGGGCACCAGCAAAAGGATGGTGCGATCTGTTGATGAGTTGTTAGCATGCCATATTGTAAAGAGGTTCTTTCCTTGACGGGAGGTTGTGAGGTTGAGGGGCATGTTAGGAAGGAAGTATGAAATGAATGAGATCGCAAGACGAGTGAAGACCACAATGTAAACAATGAAGCTTGTGGAAGGCCGCAAGCGCAGAAGCAATACAACACGGACGCAGGAGGCGTTCCTCCCTCCACTATCCAAGAAAGCGTGAAGCCATTGACAAGGAAAGGAGAAGGCAAGATACACCCGCAATCGCATGTAGACATCGCGAGCCATGGAAGGCAGCGAGCGGCGGATCTTGACAGGCCAACAAAATCCAATCCATCAAGCGCGACTGAGGATATGGATCCACAGGAAGCTCCTTCTTCCGTCCTCACCCATCCCCCATCCGCAGCAGAAAGGGCACATCTCACCCCCAAGACATTATCCAAATGAGATTCAATACGTACGAGTTGAGAAGATTAGAAAACGTCTTGACGACGGGGTGATCACACTCGTAAGTGCGATCTGTTGAATTGACTTGAGTTGAGTGTTGGGGAGGTGTCTACTTTGACAGTGGAGCGTAATCGTCGGTCGAGTGTGATTCGAAGTATATGGTTACTGAGTCGAAGAGTCGAATGCGTGGGGATTCGCATCATTTTAAATTCGTCGTGGTGGCATCCGTGGTCCGAATTCCGTATCTCCCCCCACTATAATCTAAGGTACCGTCTGATAATAGCGGATTCGTGCTCTGGCGCTGATTGGATGAGATGCTGCGGATGGCCCTAGTCGGATGTGCGATGTGTATCGATAACGATCAACACAAGAAAGTGTCAATTTCTCCATGATTGTGCTGTGATGTCTTGCGGAGAGTCTGGAGGATGTGCGAGGTAGCTGGGTGTGGAGAAACAGGGAGAGGAGAGCATGATGGATTTTCATGTGTCGTGCTGCGGATGGCATTGTGAAGATGTGAAGCAAAGCCCGCAGATGGAAATGATCACGACCGTCACGACAGAAGGGACCGCATGCTTCACAAAATCATCTGGATAAGAGATTGTCTCCAAGACTGGAGGCGGTGGCTATCAACTTGGCTTGCGGATTTGCCTCTAGGATGGACGTACTGTTTATCCTATTCGTCGATTTTGAACATTGGATATTGATGCGATATTGTCAGTGATGCTAGCTACTCCTGCACGCTGGTTCCTCGCTCTTCCTCTCTCATTCTTCCGATAGATCATAATTCATTTATCCGCTCAATGAACATCAACATCAAAACTACTACTGCGGAATAATATTCCCTCGGTGCCTTCCTTCCTTTCCCTTCCCTCCCTTCCCTTCCCCCCTTTCCCTTCCTATTCTTTCGCTCCCGAAGACTACGGAATCTCGCATCGCGGGTGCGCCCGTTAGTACAGATTCCACGCGTATGATTATCAATAGAATAACAAGATTGAAATGAAGCAAAGTAGCGGTCAGAATCCTACATGCAGATGTATTTCCATCAATGGCATTTCGACCGTTTTCATTACTCATTGCTTGTAGGAAATCACAACACGTGTATTGTTGACCTGTCGACAAGGAAAGGGGGTGTGATGAGATGCACAAGCGGCATTGTGAGAACATTTGGTTGGCCTTGTGTGTCTACGAGCCTTGGATTGGGTATGCAATGTGGAAATTGATGTTGGTGAGCATTCATCCATCCATTCATTCATTCATTCATTCATCTGCAACTGTTGTATTTTCCAACCAATATGTTGTATGTCTCAGTAAGTTCGGAGAGAGTCTGTTGGACATTTCCGGCGTGGAAGAAAGTGTTTGTAATCTTCTTCGATATCACACATACTACTCACCACACGTACTTGCGATCTCACACATGCTACACATACGACCTATGGACGAACAGAGACTCCACGAGGTCAAGGTCCATCATATCCCCAACAAGGTGAACTGGAGAGAAAGGACAGCACGATAGACCTTCCATGCGAGCTTCAAATCCCATCCCCCATCTTTGCGGGCAAAAGACGAAAATTTCCTGTTGAAAATTTCCTGAAGAGAAGGGGATCAACTTCATATAAATTGAGGCGCGTCCTTTCGGGAAATGTAAGGTGGAGATCAGGGGCTAGCAAACCGCCGACAGATTAACGGAAAAATGAGAGTGCCGCAGTGTACAGAGTGGTCGGTCGTTGTTTGAGTGAGAATCTCGAAGCTATCGAATGGGAAAAAATTCTAAATGTCTGTGGCGAGAAATCATCCCGAATTACGACTCGAATCTTTTCATCTCGTTCCAGTGCATGTTTTGCTGGTGGAGAAGAATACTGCCCTCGCTGTATCTATGTATAACTTCATTGTGCGCAAGAAAAAGAAAGATAATACCCATATACTACCATCAAATCTCGATTCCCTCCTCCAGTATCCCTATATATATACCATCTCTGTCTATCAATACGACCTTCTGCTCTGTGCTCTACACATCCAGATCACATCGCCCCCATGCCCCTCGCTCAATCATGCATGCATCCATTGTGAATAACTCTAACATTTACCTTTTCCACCGTTCCCCCATTCCAGATGCGTGAAGCCCTTCATCTCCACCGAACCCACTCGATACATTCACCTCTCTCATCTCAGTCATCGCAATATCCAGAGCCACTTTTGGCACTTCCTCCCCCATTGGGCCTTATCGCCGTGCCTCCAAATACCAGGGGCCATGGAAAGGTCCTAGTGCAATCTCTGCAGTCCGCGCCGTCTGCAAAAAGCCAGGGCAGAGAAATCAAGGTTCATCGGACGACGCGATATGTCAGGTACAGTACACGCACACGATCCTAGACATCTGGGTCCGAGGGGGATGGGAGATGGGAGATGGGAGATGGGAGACAAACCTTTTATCTGAGAGTGGCCCAGAGGATGATCCACTTCATCAGCGTGGAAACGAAACAAACCGATGGGATGGATGATGGCCCTCTTCCATTCCAGCTTCAAAGTTGATCGATCAATCTTACCGTTAATAAGCATTTTGCCTTTTTCCCTCTGACTCCATTGCCTACCTGCCTGCATGTATGTACCTATGCATGCATGATGGAAAACCTTGGTCAGTACGCAATCCATCCATTGCAGAACCCTCCAAAATTAAGAAAACACGAGGTTTCAGATGTCGCGCGCTTTTCAATGCGCATCCATAATGATGTCAAGACATCCAATCCAGTCTTTGGTATCTATCCAAAACATTCCATTCCTTCCATTTCGTCTTCCTATGCCCGATTGATGGGCTGCGAAGTCGCTGGTGCTCTGTCCGCGACATGCTAACGCTTTTGTGCTGGGATTGGATATTTTGTCTAGTGTGTTGGATGGGGTATCTCATATCGAATGGGTATCTATCTAATTATATCTAGTATCGAATATCGCCCATCTATCTCATATCTAGCATCGAGCACCACCCAGTCACGAAGGAGCGTGAAAGTATATATCCAAGTTAATGAATCGAATCATTTGAATTGCACGCTCCACAAATTCCCCAATGGAGAATCGCAGTGATCAACACTTAACCGTTTCGAGTCCTTGCCGCCGCGAACCTAAGATTGGACCGTCGGACCCTGACGCTGTGATAGGCTGTTATCACATCTGGGAAGATTGTGTATGGAGGCTGCTGTGGCATGTTTGGTGGTGGTGTGATGTGAGGATAGATGAGGATCTGCTTGTGGCCGGGACGGGCGTGTTCTTGAATGGACTCTTGGAATATGGAGTCCCATCAATACATAGGTCGAGAGAGAGAGCGACAGCGATCAGATAGACATCATATGAATGGAGAAGACCATTTCATCTTGCAATAATCTACACATCCCGAGAGCCAGAATACATAGCAGGGCGCTAGGACACATACCGCTCCCTCTCTAGGAATCTCTTCATCCTAAATTCCCAATACTTGCCGGCGCTACTCGCGATTAGCTCATCTACTATTGCCATTTCCATGTAACTTTGACCTCTCGAGTCATTTCTTTCCATGGCATGTTCCATTGCTTCCAACGCTTCCAACGCTTCCAGTGCTTCCATCTACTCCCCTCCATGTGCCGAAGGAAAGTATCACTCCATCCATTACTCGAGACATCAACTCACAATAAGCATTCGATTCATCATCCCCAAACCTACCAATGAAACCAAGCATCTCACCTATACCATTAAACAAGGCACACGGTGGTTGTACGCCATTCGCCAATCGAAGGGATTGATTGGGTCCGCATTCAATCAAATCACCTTTATCCGCAACAATCGATAATTAAACATGAGCCAATCATAACGCAACAAGGTTTGTGCTCTGGGACTTGGATGTTACAATAACCTCGATCTTTGCGCCAGCACGGTTCGCCATCGGGGACGGCGCATGCTGTTTCTTGTACCTGAATCCATTTCCATCCCATTTTGGATTCTGGATGTGACTTGGAGCAGGGGGAGGGAGAGCGCACGGAAAGATGTTTGCATCGGTCTGAATGGAGTGGAAGAAAGAGAGCAAGCTTGCGCCGGTGCAGGTGCGGGTGCGGGTGCAGGTCCACGATGTGAATGATATGAATGATATGAATGGTATAGATGATTTGAGTGGTATGAATGGTTTGAATGGTTTGATATGATATGATAGTCCATATGTGAGAGTGAGAGAGAGAGAGTGAGAGAGAGAAGCTACCTAGAAAAGATCTTCTCTTTTCTTCTTTTCTCCACACCCATCCATCCACCCACCCGCACTCGCACTATACTAGGAACTTTGGAGTTTCATCCAACTATCAAACATCCATCCCATCGTTTGTTTGTCCTGATCTTTTCCACGTTTCGTTTTTTATTTTTATTATTATTTCTATTTCTATTTCTATTTCTTCTCTATCGTCTATACACACACACACACACACTCATCGTAAACAGTCAGTCCTTACAGCAACACTCGAGCAGCACGCAAGCATCATTCTTGCCGGTCGTTTCAATCCCATCTTTTGAACGGGAATTCTCTCATTATATACTATACATACATACAATTACCACATCTTCATCTTCGCTCTTTAATCGCATTGACAATTCACTCTATTTATCCTTCAATACTTCCCCCACGAATTCACATTGCGGCCGTCACACAGAAACCAGACCATTGCATATTCATTATATCGCCATTCTCCATAGACTTCTTTCCTCCCCTCCAGAAATCACCACGTCCTTCTTTCGTTCTCTCTCTCCCGACCTTTTTGCCGCCTCCACTCCATTGATCGGCGAAGGAAGAAGAGTCCAACATAAAATAACAGAACCGCTACATGATCAATATTTAATAGCCAATCGAGCAAATTGAGAGGTTGCCATAATTGAGAAATCATCTTCCACATCATGGCAGACTTCATGAGATCATCGAGTTTTCTACCAACCATAAAATGTTCGAGCTGTGCGAGGGATATTCAAATTGCTATGATGGGGGAGCATCTTTGCTCGGGTCCTCCTTCTGCGGGCGAACGTAAGTTTTTGAGTTCAGGATGTAAACGGGCGATCAATGCTAATTGCTCATCTAGCTACACCACCACTGGAATCAAATACGGCTTTCGACAGGATGCCATACAATCAGCAATCATATTCCAATGGATCGAGTCTGTTGAAACCAGGAAGAGCAATGCCTCCCAGGGTCGATACATCTGCCGCGAGTATGTTAAAGACCCACCAAACCATTGAAATGTATACTAATCATTACATCAATAGATCGTCCATTCTTCCAACAAGATCAATTGACTCCCGCGAGTAGCGCATCTCCCTCTCGAAGTGCTTCCCCATTAACTCCACATGATCGCCTTCGATTACCATTCGGAAAGTCTTCGCGCGCTAATGATTCTTCACCTACGCAAAGACCCATTACCCCAGCTCTATTATCGTCAAATCTAGACTCTGCTTTCCCTCGCTTCCCCACAGCAAAAGTAACGGGATCACCTCGACTCAAAAGTGCATATGGCGCTCACTCGCCGAGGATGGAACAGGCGGATCCAATGATGTTCGCACCCACAAATCCAAGAGTCTATATAAATCCAAATGTGGCGGCAAATGTTGCGTCTTTACAAAACGTTACAAATGCCCCAGGTCCGTTTGCGATTGACTCAAGGAAGGTTTCGAGACCTGAAGAAGGACCAATTTACAATAGAAAACCTACCATGGGACGTCCAGATGACATAATTTCACCACCTTTGACTGCCGAGCCTGAACAAATCGATCGAACACGCTCGACAAGCTCTGGCCATTCTAGGACTTCAACAAATAGCTCGACCAATAATTTCCCAATGCCACCGCGCAACAAAGGATACGGTATTTTATCACCTGAAATGGGAGAAGAATCTCAGGAATCCGCACATTCAGGAGCTATGCGATCACAAACCTTTCCTCGACGAAAGGAAAGTCTAGACTTTCATGCATCACGTAGAAATCAATCGATATCCAGTCATAGATCGCGAGAGTCGAATGATCGAGGACGGAAAACATCACTCTCTGGTCCTGATACGTCGAGAGCATTACCACCGCGAGGTGCAAGTCTCATCCGAGGAAGGTCAGGACATGAAGCTGGAGATCTTCCACCATTACCAAATATCAACTTGGAAGCAGAATTTGGTGCTAATAATCCATATCATTCTGCATCTAATTCTCAATCATCCACTCATTCATATATCTCGTCCACTTCTCAAGGGAGTAAAGGTAGCTCACGGTCAAGCCCTCCATCCACAGTGGAAAGCGATTATCACAGGAGACAGCCATCAAATCCCAGAATGTCTGATCTCATGTCGGAAATTACTTCCTCGATGGCAAATATTTCACCGCATGATATTTATCCCAGACCGAGCGATTTAGAACCAGTAAAAGAACAAGAACCATACTCACCTCTGAGTCCCGCCTTTCAATCCCCAGATTACGCCACCAATCCTGTCAATCGCCTATCGCCTGCACCTCGTGTTCCCCACACCCGCGTGACCTCACCTCACTGAATCCTCGATCACGAAATCTCTCACCAGCCCCTCTCAATGGTTTCCAAAGATCTCACACAGCTCCACCCCTCGATCAAAATAAACCTTTACCCGCTCCTCGACGCCCCGCCACTTCAAAGGGTAATTGCAAATCTTGCACGCTTCCCATAAAAGGCAAATCCGTATCTTCAGCAGATGGTCGTTTAACTGGTCGCTATCATAAACCATGTTTCGTGTGCACAACTTGTCGAGCTCCATTCCTTACCTCGGAATTCTATGTTCACAATGATGCGCCATATTGTGAACATCATTATCATCAATTGAATAACTCAATGTGCTCTGGTTGTGATAGGGGTATTGAGGGACAATATTTGGAAAGTGAGAAGAAGGAGAAATTTCATCCAAGTTGTTTGAATTGTGCGGATTGTAGGAGAAATTTAAGACATGACTATTTTGAGATGGGTGGGAAGATTTATTGTGAGAGGGATGCTTTCAGGAGAGCACAGGAGTCACGCAAAGGAGGATTGGGTGCTGGATTGAATGCAGAAACGACGAGGATGGAAAGGAGAACTACGAGGTTAATGATGATGTAGTGGCTCTGGGAAATTCAAAGGTTGGATTCGAGGCGCTTAATACTGTGAGCATTGTGTTGTTTTATACCATATAGTCTTAAATAGACTCGCGTTGTTTTTTGTTCTTTAAAGGCATAGCGAAGCGTTGCATTATACCTTTTTTCTTCTTCAATTTTTCGATTGGTTTGAGGACCTTTGATCTCGACTTTGATTTCGATTTCGACATCGGCTTTTGCTTCGACATCGGATTCGAATTCTCTTTATACATATACCCTTATTTTACTTTCAGCGCAAAATAATTCGTCGATTTCTATACCTTATTCGGGGTTCTTATTCGTATTTCTTTTTGTATATTTTTTCATGGAGAATTTTGGTTATTCAAATGGGAAGAGTAGAATTCGTATTGTATATGTGGACGAATGGGAAGGGGGAATGAGGAGGTTAAATAATGTTTATATATGATTTGGGGTTGGAGTTGTGTGGATGGATGGGTGATGGGTCGTGAGTGGATGGGTCGTGAGTGGATGGGTCGTGAATGGGCGGATAGGTGGATAGGTATAGATAAATGGAATGTTTATGTGGTTTTTTGAGAGGATGAGATGGTGTGAGATGGTATGAGAATGGATAGAATAAGTTGAGATTGTATGTGGTGGATGGTATGATATAGATCAAAATGAAATTATGCATTGTATGACATGATTTTCTGGGATATATGTATGTGTATGCATTTATGTATGTATGTGATATAATATAATACTTTTTAGTTCTAAGTTCTATGATAATTAGTGCTTTATACCTAGAGTTGAAAGAAAAGAAGACGAAGAAAAACCCCCTCCAAGCGAGAACGGGAAGGGAAGGAAATGAAATGGATTGAAGTGAAGTGAATGATACTCTACAGTAATACAATTTTGATGGGGGTTTTGGGGTAGGGGATAGCATGAGCGTGGAAATTTGATTTTGACAGAAGGGCGGCGGGGGTTCTGGGTTTCACATACATGCGGTTTTGTGTGTGCGATTCATGCGATTTTCTGGGTCATGTCATCGAGAGAGGGAGTTTGATGTGCGAGCGGGAAGGAGATGTTTAATTTTTTTTAAGTGTGTGTGATTTCTTTGCTGGCTCTTCGTTTTGCTTTTGTTGGCTTCTCTTCTCTTCTCTCTATTGTATATAGAGCCGCAATTGCCATTTTGAGAAATGGAAATGCAGATGGAGATGTTGAGCTGGATTGTGTTGTGTTGTGTTGTGTTCTTATATCCCATTCAGCCCGCGCGTATATAAATCATCCTTCAACTTTCTCGTCTGCCCTGCCCCGAAGAGAGAGAGATGTCTGCGGTGGTTCATTGGCCTTGGTCTTGGTGAGTTGGAGATGAATTTTTGTAGGGTTTGGATGTGATGTACTGGAGTTTTGAGTCGAGCACTCGGGATGCTTTTGCACGGCGTTGGATTGGATTGATGTGTTGTGTTGTGGGAGTGGTGTTTATCGATGGCTCGTGTTACTCGGATCGAATCGAATCGAATCGGATGAATAGAGGGTCTACTGTTTCGATAAAGCGAGAGAAGCGAATCAAAGCCCTTTTGATAGGAGGAAAGATACTTTATATAGCGTTCGTTTATTGGGATCATCGGATACGTAAATCGTTAGATCGTTAAGCGAGTGAGGGTGATCAATTTCTTTGCGCTCTGGTGTGCGGTGTCTTGAGGAAGTGGCGGAGCTGGCTTTGTGGCTCTGGATTGAGTAGATGGGAATTTGGAATTCGTTATGTGGGTTTAATTGGGATGTGGAGGTTTAGTCGGGGGGGGGGGGGGGGGGGGGGGGTTCTACCGCTTAGATGAGAGGGATTTGAAGAGGAGATGGTGGATAGGGGTAGGGTAGGGTAGGGTAGGAGCTTATAAAGATAGAAAGATACTGAATTTAACGAGGTTGTGATAGACGAGTGTTTAAATATCATATCGTAGTATAAGTAAATTTTAAGCAAATCATCTCCAATCGAGTAATACAGAGTTCTGAGATCCTGTGCTGTGAAACGTCGCGATATAGGGGAACCTTATTCTTCAACTCTAGAAAGTGTCGCCAGCTCGGTCATTCCCCGTCTTCTGCAAACAGAGTGCCCAAGGGCGTGCTATCTAGCGGTTTGAATAGATGTATTTCTCGTGTCTGATTCATTGATTGCTTAATCTCGTTTCTGTTTATCGATTGTAGAAAGGTAATCAAGCTCGCGATTCACAATCAAACGGAACTATCAGCTTGAGTTGTGATGTCAAAGTGTGATCGTGGTTCGAAATATAGCTCTATGAGGTAAATAGGCTGCGCAAAAAATTATCTATATCCATACGTTATCTACGGGTCATCTACTAATGCATATTGACCGATTTATAAACCTTAGTTTGGAGAACAAGAAAATAGTATATCTTCATTGTTCCGTATTATGGTATTCTTGGTATGTGATATTTCATCTGATGACAAGTGGTTGGCTTTATTAGATTAAGTGAAGTTATGTTGTTAGTCGTGACTTAGCTGACACGTCAAATTCCCATCCCTACTATTTACTTAAGTACTCCGAATGCTAATGGACTTTTATGTTTGTGATATTTGCAATCATATCAGAGGGGAGGAAAGCAGCAGAAGAAATGATCAATAGCGTAATTGAAACGATCGATGGTATAATGAAATGTACTCTGTTTTTGTTACTAAGTCTTACTGGGGATAAATGAGTAAAGAAAGTGATATATGGATGACAACTATGTGGGTTTATCTTGGGAGAACTTGTAATTCTATATTCGAGATTCGTTTCATTATAGAGTGTATCTTGGGATACAGGGATATATATTAGATAGATGAAAGGACTCACTAGGAAATAAAAAAGAGAGGGAAGAAGGGAGGAAGGGAGAGATAGAAGTTTGCTTTGAGTTATAGGCGAGATGAGGGGTTGAAAATTGAGATCAAGGAGATGAGGAGATGCAATCATAGTGTCTGTTGAAACAGAACAAATAGATTGTGTGTATATACGGTATTGCATTATATTTTGTTATGTCATGGTGTAATGCATTCAAGAGTTAATTGTTTGTAAACTATGCAAGAGTGAACAATAAACCTCTTATGTTAACTATATCTAATTTAACCACCTTTTCAGTTGGTAATTGGAAATCAGGAAAGGAAGAGGAAGGTAAATATGATAATGTAAACACAATAAATGTAAGTACGATATAGGGAAAGTACAACGAAGGGAAAGGTGATGAATCCCAATACGATGAAATCAACAGGAGGATAAGAAATGCTTGACTCTGGAAGATGTATGCTGAAACGAGAGAATATACGGATTGGAGATATGTGTATTAACATACAGGTAACTACTTATTATACTACGGTACGTGTAGCATGGTAATTGAAACATAGAAAGCACATAAAGCATAGAAAGGATGATACTTCACATCTAATCCTATCCTCATCATTCATTTATAGAGCACACAAATGTTATAATAAAGTGAAGTATGCGAATTATGCGCGAGGCATATTCATTCATTTTTACTTAACTACTATGCAATTAACTAAGAAACTACCTGCCAACGAACAAATCAACCCAAAGACCGCATCACAATCCTATTCAAGTATTTTATTTTCATAAAATCTCGAGGAAAGTCCTTAGTCAACCCATCGACATCTCTGCACTTTTTACATTCCCTTTACTTCATTTCAAAAATGAAGGAGAGGAAAGAAAGATGATCTCAGAAAAGAGAGCGAGCTGTGATATCGTGAGTGTTTGCCGTCAAGCAGAAGAAAATCAGAACCGCCATATTTCATGCACAGCTCAAAATCGCTGGCTCGTTCCCATTCCCATTCCCAATGTGCAACCAGAATACAATAATACAAGAATTTCATCAAACAAATTCCTTTATCCATGACCATCCATCCATCCATCTATGCAGATGTATATGCTATCGAGTAAAAGAAATCGGGTATACCCATTCCATTACGCCAATTTTCATGAGAAAGGTCTTGTACCATAAAAAACAATCTTCCCAACGCCATTTCATCGTAAGTGTGTATGTAAAGGAAGAGGTTTAAGATGATCCACCATCGCCGTTAAGGATGCGTGCCATCTCTTCACGTTCAGCAATCCACGGGGCGCATGCGATCTTTTCGGCCTCAGGGATATCGCCGGTAGCACCACCTTCACCATCAGACCACTCGCTAGGATCTTCAATGAGACCTGGACAAGCCATACGCTTCCAATAACGACGTTCACCCTTATATTGATGAACCTGAGTTGTGAGCTCAGTAATGATCTTGTGCTCGGAAGCATAACGACGGAGCTGGTTGATGTAGTCATTAGCCTTTGCAGCATGAGCTTGCATATCTGCAATATGGCAACGAAGTTCAAGGTTCTCTTTGCGTTCTTGAGCAAGTTGATCACGGTAACTCTTGTGCCAGGCAAGAGTGTCCTTCTCATGTTGAAACTTGTAATTGTGGGCCTTCTCCTTGATATCTTCAAGGATACCAGCAGCATGAAGAACCAACTTCCAATTCTCGTCAGCATCAGCCTTGGATGATTCGACTTCTCTACGCAATTGAGCGTTCTCAATTTCGAGATTTTCTGAGCCAGCTAATCAATTGTTAGCTGTGCTTTTTCGTTAGGGCAGGGGCAGCAACTTACCATTCAATTCCTCAGTAACGATATCCAGAAGTTCGTCGTTGCTCAAATTCTTATCTTTGGCTCGTTGACGAACATTTCCGATCTTCTCAAGAATGCTATCCGTAATCTTTTGATTGGCGGCCAAAAGTCGGCTCAATTCTTCAACCATAACCATAATATAATTAAGATCAGATTGATGTCCAGCAGGGGTTGGAAAGCCAATCATGTTAGCCATTCCGGCCATGTTCATCTGACCGTTCATTCCGTTTGTATGAGCCATGCCTTGGCCTGGCGATGGTGGTGCTTGTCTGGAGTTGGATTGTTGGCCGGATTGATTTGGATCACCGAAACCTTGATAATTCATCTTACGATCTTTACGTGACTTGGGTACCTGAGGTGGTGGTACGTATGTCGCAGAGGTGAGGAGTTGATGAAGATTGTTGGTAGAAGAACTGAGTGGGATTTGATTATGGAAAGGCTCTTCTACAATGGGTCTGTAGTCGAGCTCTGGAGAGGCTCGAAGGTCTTCGGTAGAAGGGAGTGAGGAGACGGAAGATGATCGAGAGTGATGAATAACCGATCCACGGCGACGGGCTCTTAAATCAGCAGTAAGAAGGTGTTCAACAACTGGAAGTGGCTGGCGAACTGATGGCAGACGAGGGGCTTTAAGAGATAATTAGCAAAAAATCGAGGCGCAATTGTTTCAATCTAAACTTACATGGTCGCGCGCTCTGAACACCACGATAATTGAATTCCTCACTTTCACTTTGTGCTGCAGTTTCTTCCCCAAATATTCCAAGGCCGATGCCAGCTTCTTCGAGCTCTCGATCGTGTCGAATAACCTCTGCGCGAAGGTGTTCGAGCGCTGCGTTCGCGAGGCTTGAATCGGATGTATTTGAATTGATTGAATCGCGGCGCGATGTTGGAATCAAATCCCCCAACTGAGGTCGCTCACTTGCTGAAGGGAGAGTATCTGATCTCGATCTTGTTCTTCTTGGTAGATTGGTTGAAGGAACAGGAGTAGTGTTTGTGTCAAGAGTAGGAAATGGGGTTGGAGGGGATAAGCTTCTGTCAATATAGCTATCCATGATGGTAATCAGAGGGCCCGAGCGGTGACCCAACCGACAATGGCAGAATTTTAATTAAGAAGAGTCGAAAAAAGTGTAGCCTGAGGCGAACACTATTCGAGTAAGTACCAACCACCAAAAACAGTGGAAGAAAAGTTGGTGTTGTTAATATTCTTGTTTTGGGTTGTTTTTGAAGAGGAAAACAAGTTCAAAATTGTTGTGGGAGAAACTGAACCAAGCTAACCACTTTTGCCAAATGAATCAAAGGTATCCTGAGGCCAATAGAGCCTGATGCTAGGGTTCAACTTCACATGGACTGATGAGTGAGGTCTGTATTAAGTGAAGGTTCAAGTATGGATTTCACATTGAAGAGATATTATCTGGCTTGTGTTTTCTGTACTTCTGTTAGTATCTGGTTTGATGCATTTAAAGTTGGAGAAAGTTCTCTCTACCTTCAGATGAGAGTTTGAGATCCTGAAGCTGCTATGAATATCAGTAGAGGGTAGTAAAGCTATCGTCTTGTTTCCATCATCCAATGACGGCAAGTGTCTTAGAAAATGCTTTATAACTAGAACACTGATTTTGGGTTGAGAAAATTTGAGATAAAACATGTCTAGGTCAATTTCATAGTGTCTCAAAGACCTCTTCCAACTTCTACTGTAGTGTGTGATTCTTCAGGAAGGAGCTGAGAACTCAATAGTTCTCAGTCGGGTTTGTGTGTTCATATTTAACAATCTATATAACTTTACTTGGATTGAACTTCGGATTCTGTTGTACTCTTTTTGTTATGTTAGAAGTGCAGTTGAATATCATACGTTGTTGAGATACTTCTTAGTAGTGATCTAATAACCTTTACTAAATGTCAATAGGTTAGAAAGTTATCATCTTTTCTAATTACTTCAACTCATCAAGCGTTAGTGCTTATCTTTTATTTCCACAATTCCTAGTCTGTATTATGTAGTCATATTGAAGCATAATATAAATATAAAATCAGACATTGTCAAAAACACATTGTTTTTTGATGGCTTGTCTAAACGACGGTCTTCATATTTTAAGATGAAAGCAAAGGGAACAGGACTCTGGCCATCTTTGAAGTTTCCAAAGATGTAGAAATTGCAAGTTCAGATTGTTTGTGTAGGATTTCCAAACCAATGTGTCCTGAGATTGTGTTCAAAACCATACCCTAAACTTACTCTTTCTGGGAGAGGGCGTATACATTATTTAACAGTTTCACAGATGACATTTCCAATCAATCAGTTGCAGGTTCAAAGTTGATAGTCTCTAGCCCACTTCTTCTGCTGCTTCCATAATTCAAATTCTCCATAAAAACCTTTGGTCATTGACGACCCTTTGATTTGGAGTGTACATCTTTTTGACTACATACCCTAAGCAATGTATTGTTTCTTGTGCTTTAAATATCTTACATCGGTCATTATGACACATCGAAAAATTATGAGAAGAACTAAATGTAGGATCATGATACAGAATAGATAGTCCCGAATCATTAACGTGAAGCGCAGGTCAGAAAGGTATGTCAGTACGCGTTTGGATAGTTTTCAATGCTAGAAACCCCATTTGCGATATAACAGTGCTCTTAATTAATCAAATTATATAACATTTAAGTAGATGAGTTTATATCGAAAAATTCAGCGTATAAGCCCCATGTTCAAGTTCAACCCTTTTGCCCTGCTCGACCCATTTTTTTTCACCCACACGGTGTCTGTGAATCTCAACATGACAATTGTCCTTGGGTAACACAACCGTAGCTGTCGACCCAACGGGTACACTTAATTCCAGCTCAATCCCATTACCTATCTTACTCCATTTCAATCCAATCTTCCCATAAGGACTCTCAAACTCTCCTTCCACAGTACCAAACTCGCTATGGTAATCAGGAGCCACAGTAAAAGTTTTCCATCCCTTCTCTCCAACTTTCAATCCCAAAACATATACATAAAACCACTCCAAAATACTCCCCAACATATCATGACATTTACTCCTGCATTCATCCTGCCAAAACTCGAGTAGAGTTGTTTCTCCTCTGCGTAAAAATCGCATATAACTAGGATGTTCTTCTTGTCTCGCCATTTGAAGCACTAAATCAGATCGTCCCAGATCTCCAAGCGTATTAAAGAGATACCTCAGACCGATTTCTCCGGAGCGCAATTTACCATCCGAGACATCGGAGAGGAAGGATGCTTGGACGGCAGAGATGTGCGCTTCGGGAACCATGTTGAATTGGAGAGCGAGAGCTTGGCATACAGCATCGCAATCGCGGTTGGGGTAGTCGTCGCGAGAGGTATAGTAGGCGTGGGGACGAGATGGATCATTGGTCACTAACAAATGTTTATTATACACATCGTAAATTCTCTGCGCTTCATTCTCCCAACCCTTTTTCTCGTCGTCTAAATTCAAGTGGGAAGCAAATCTCGACATGCAGAGTAAACATTCGTGATAAATAGCTGTTTCAATATTTGCTTGTGCATTCCCATGCGCGATTCCTCGGCCCCAATCTCCAAGACCATGTTCGATTAGCCCGCCGAGCCGCTCTTTGCCTTTCATGTAGGCCATGTAACGTTCGCCTGCACGGTACATTTTGGAAATGGATTTTGTGGTCCCATAATAGCGTTGGAGAATGTCGGGAATGAGAATTAGTGCGCAGCCCCATGTTATTGTATCGTGTAAGGGACCACACATATACCTCATTTCCGGTGCCATGGTAGGGATCAGACCTGATCGTTCTTGGGAATCCAGAATATCGTCTAGTATTTTTGTGTAGAGAGATTCCATATTCCACATGTATTGTGTGGCTGGCGCTAGAAGATGAGTGACTTCCAGCCAAGCGAACTTTTCAATTTGAGGGCAATCGGTGTGGTAACTGAAGAGGTTACTTGAGAAAGTCCATTTCAATGCCGAAAGAAGAGCATTAACATCTTCTTTATCGGTTTTCATGGTTCCTAGTCTTGGAGAAGCGGATGATACGTGTCTACCACAGACAGAATGCAATATCGGCAATTTAGATTCCGTGTCTTTTCCATTGCATACACCTTCAATTTGTATATATCGCGCACTTGTGAAACAAAAATCTGGGGTCCAATGCTCCTTACCACCTGTTCCAGCCAAGATGAATTTCGAGTACACTTTCGTCTCGAACTCATGGAACAATGGATCAGGCATACATATTGTGCCATCTTCATATGTCGTCTCTCCATATCTGATTATAATTTCGCTTCCAGTTTCCCCTTCCACCTCTATCTCAGTCATGATAGATGAATTTTGACCCAAATCAATACAGATAGTTCCGGGCCGTGGAGAAGTTTCCTTGGTCGGTGTGAAAGTTTCATGAAGGATAACAGGTGGTTGACTTTGATATTTTAGAGCTCCTCTTGGGCCTGTCAATCCTTTTGCCGGCTTCCATGAACTATCATCAAATCCTAGTGCATCCCAACCTATCGGGTATAAGCGTCGATCGTGAGTTTCAGACGCATAAATATTTGCCAATAAAGTTGCACTTGGGGCGACCCTCCATTTGTCGTCCGAAACCTCAACAACATGAGATCCATCTTCGTAAAAAAGATGCAATTCGGCAAAAAAGCAAAGCTCGTTTCCATAACGAACATAAGTATTATCTTCATACTTTGGCCAGAAGAACCGGTCCCCTTGATCCCCAGCATAGAAACCATTTCCAATGTGTGCCCCAAGCACATTCTCTCCAACCGAAAGTCGCTCTGTAACATCATGAGCTACGTATTGAACAGTCGTATGGTAGTCCGTCCAACCCGGGTCAAGAACATGTTCTGAAGCCGCCTGTCCATTTACTCTGAATTGATGATGTCCGAGTCCACAGACAAATGCAACAGCCCTCGTCGGTTTTCTCTCAAGCGTGATGGTTTTGCGGAGATAAAGAGGCTTTTCTCCCCCATCGCCAATCCACCATGCTTTCCATTTATTTTCGATATCTTCAAACCAGGTACGAAAAATTAATGCCGTATGAGGCATATATGTTTGATTCATACTCAGAGGAGGAAGATGATCAGATCGTGGATAGGCAGTAAAAAAGTCGGCACTCTTTTTACAGGTTTCCCCATGTTGATTCCATGATGTCACCTCCCAGACGTAGTAGGTGCAACTTTCGAAACCGCCTTGAGGCTCGCATCGAATATTTCTCTGTTGTGGCCCATCACAATGCCCTGAATCCCAGAGTACTTCTCCGGAATCAGCACCCTTGCGTACGATGACCTGATAGGCATCTTGCTTCTCGCCTTCAAGATCGCTTTCGAGTTTCCAGTGAAAAAGTAAGACATCACTATCAATGCCTACTGTCTCATGAAAGCCATGGATACCACAGGATGTGATCTTCATCTTATCTGAAAGCCAGGTCAGGTATTATCGTGTAAATTTGAATCGCTTCGACGGCGCAAAATCTCAAGAACAACAACTAAAGGAAAAGTAAACCAACAGCCTCCTAGCAACTTAGATTTCACTCTGCCAAAAAAAAAAAGAACCCTTATAATATATCGAGACTTGCCGAAAGTTGAAGCCGTTTTCATTGTTGCTAGTTGATAGTGGACGCGAGATGTCGGGTCAATAGACGGCGAGCCCCACCCCCCCTCGCTTCCACTCTGAATTATGCGGGGACGGGTCAAGTCCGGGCTTGGGGGCTGCACAAATGGTGACCGTTGAGAGATAGAGGAAAGTAATTCTTGTTTACATGAGATGAGGTGCTGGATTCCGCTTGGAGTAGCGATATGTGGAGCTTTAATCGAACTTGAAGTTGAGGAAATGTTCTCGAATTTATCTGCCATCACTCAACCAACCAATTTACTGACAAGTCAGAAGGGGAACATTAAGTACTAGAAAGACGAGACAAACGGCAAAAATCGTCTAGAGTTTTGAAATGATGCGGTCTGCAAGTGTACTAATTGAGAGATCATGTAAACATAAACTATCATTTTGATTATATTGGGTAAGAACTTGTAATGACTACACATTTTTATCTCCAACAAGTTTCGGCTCATTGAACGCTGAATCAATCACGAAACATCTTCATCGTGTGTAAAAACACCCTTCTCGTTCATTGCAGTCCTCGCGGCTTCTGCGCCAGTAGGGTCCACCAATGCATGAGGAACTAATTGATCACCAAACAATTCATCCATCTGCTCAAGTGTTTTGCCCTTGGTTCTGTCCAACAAGTTAGTTTTTACCACAATTTAGGTTACAGAAACAGGAATACGTACTCTGGATAGAAGATCCAATAACATGCTGCTGCAAGAATATTAAAGACAAAAAAGACGTAGAAGAATTTGAAACCAATATTAGCTAGTGCTAACGGTCCAGTTTGACCCAGAAGAAGACCAAGACACCAATTTGTCAGAGTTGAGATTGAATTTCCACGAGCTCGAATTTCCACGGGAAAAATTTCGGCAGGGTAGACCCAACTAATGATTCCAGTAAATGTATAGAAGAATGAGAATACAAGGTTCATGGCCACCATTGCCCGTAATGCATTGGCATTTGTTGATTCTTGTCCGCCGACAACGTAATATTGACTGAGAACTGCGTTGACCAACAGAGCCAATGCGCAACCAGTGGCCGAGAAAACCATTGGCTTAACTCTTCCAAGTCTTTCCAAGAAGTATAGACCGAGTGCACAGTAAACAATAGAAAGAGAGCCAGAGATACCGATGATCATGAGGGAAGTGCGCGTGTCAATACCCAAAAGACTGTAGATGGTGACTCCATAGTAGTTGATAACGTTGATGCCTGACAGTTGACCCCATGCTTGGATTCCGCATCCCAAGATGAGTCGATGTCTCCATGATTTTTTCGCAATAAGTCCGGACCATGATTTGACTGCTACTGTCTTTTCCGCTATGATGGTGTCTCGAATTTCAGCAAACTCCAATTCCAAGTATTCTTCGTTCGAACCATCGCCGTGCAATTTATAAAGAGCCTCTCTCGCCTCTTCTTGTCGATCCTTCTCCATTAACCATCGAGGAGATTCTTGCAAGAACCAAGTTCCGATAGCTAAGAATAGACCAGGAACAACCTGAAAGGCCAAAGGGAAGCGCCATTGAAAACTAGAAGTGGTATAGTTGCATCCATATCCGATCCATTGAGCTGCGAAATACCCCCATGAAAGCATGAATTGTAAAAGTCCACTCAAAGCGCCACGATATGAAGCTTCAGCAATTTCCGAACAATACATTGGAACTAGAGCTGAGAGAATACCCACAGCTATACCAGCAATCGCACGACCTGCGATCAGCATTCCAACATTGGCAGCGCCCGCTTGAAGTGCACATCCAAAAGCAGATATGGCACCTCCGAGCGCAATGGTTTTCTTCCTTCCTAAACCATCTGCCAGCCATGAGATTGTGAGTGCTCCTAAAATTGCGCCACCAGTGAAAGAAGAAACCACTCCACCCTCGGTCGATGCATCTAATTTTCCGAAGTATGAAATGAATTCTGGCTGCCCAATTGTCGAAGTAACAATACCGCTATCATAACCAAAGAGGAAACCTAAAAGAGATATGTCAGGAAATCCCGACTCTTGTAAAGATTTGGAACATAGTTGAGCGTACCTCCAATTGACAGGAAAAGACCCGTGCCGATAGTGACCGCTTTACCCATCGTCGGTTGTCAAGAGAATTTCTTGTAGAGCAGATACTTCTTCTTGGTGCTCTCTCCGACAATGCTACCTGAAAATCTGCTGTTGATATAGCCGCGTTTGAATCTCCTAGGTACCTCGAAATCAATCTGTAAGGACTACTACCAGAGACGTCGAGGATCTTCGTTGCATTAAGTAGCCAGAAACTCTCATTTTGAGAGCTTCAAGTCTGGTTAGATTCTCACACCGCTGCTAGTGCCACAGCTTTTGAACATAACAAATGAAACGCACTATCATGCGGCATTCATTATCGGGACCAAATCAACACATTTCGGGCAAATAGAAACCGACTTGTAGCACACATTGCCAGCCATACCGCGGTATCACAGTGTCCCCGAAACCTGGGGGCTGGAATTGGCGGGGTGCATGGCCCACCACTTTAAGTTAATAAGGATACTCAGGCTTTGGAATCTGGAGAATGGGGTTTGTATGGGATTTACACGACGCTGTCGTGCTGTCATGCTCCAACAATGATTCAAGACCCGTAGTTCACTGGCAGTAGCTTCGCAATTCCTGTATTTGACACCGAGATGGTGGACGTGGTGGAAACCAGAAATCCCTTTAGTATCACGAGTAGGCACGTAAGTGGGGCGGTCGTGGCGAGGCGAGTGTCTGTGGTGTGGCTAGAACAATCATCACATGTTTGTTATTTGTTCGTCGTGCTATAGTATTGCAGACTTACCATTATAGATGTCGCCATCTTGTCCGTTCAATAGATTTAAATCTCGAATGAAATGCGAGCCATCATGCTAAAGGCAATGCGCATTTGCCATACACCCAAATCTTTATCAGCGATTCAGCTAGGCCGCGACGAAGATACACACGTTTCCCCAAACCCTGCTGCCCGTCAATCGTACACACATGCTATGATTCTGACGTCCCGATGAAGTCCTGATAAAGTTTTAGGAGGCTCATTAATCCATACACCGAGGGAGTATTCCGTGCCCTGGCATAAGATGGATAGGTTGAGATAGCTGCCTCTTTCGTCAATTACTTCGTACCGAAATTATTGCGAGGAGGGGCGTCCACTTCCTTTCGTTTACCTAGTGAACATCATGCAACATTTCCCCATATTTATCTAAATCCCAAGAATCTTGGCCCTCAGACTCTGCTGGAGAAGTAGCCTCATTTTAGATATTGTCTATGCCATCGTCCAACATCTCACCGACCTCAAATCTCCCCATCAATCGATTATCATCAAGCTGCATCAGCACTAGATTGTCCTCAAGTACGGCATCTGGTAAGTTGAAGTCTAAACACCTCGGAGCTTCTCAAACGCATTGTTATTAAACTCGAAAAATATTGCTTGGACATTGCGAATTCCATTATTACCGTAAAACAAATCTGTCCAGACCGTTCCCTTCTCAGAAAAGAGTCACAAAGAAGCGCCGGTTGCCATATCTATCCTTCCGCTTATCAATGCTGTTTCTTTTCTACGGAACCAAACTGTGTACATGAAGAAGCAATCCTCATGAACAAATTTCTACGAGCCTAGTGCCCTTGCTAATTCTACTACAGTAGACGCATGACTTAGGGTTACTCACTATCACTCATGCACTTTCGAAGCGTCGGCAAGGAACGACAAACTTGAGCATTGAGCTGGAAATTTTCATAATGTACCACCCGCATTGATACCGCAAACGAAGTTCGATCACAGCACGGCATGGTATGTGAATACACCTCAGTCCCCAGGTGGAAGGATCAATGTTCCCAAGTTCTTTGAGGAATAAATACATCTTCTTTATAGCATATGGCCTTACATAGCTCTGTAGCGATAGAGTCAGTGGCCTAGGAATCGATTTCACTGGACGGTTGCGTCAAGCTATCAATTTTAATACACCATATATTGCGGTGTAATGTCTCGGAAAGCTATGCATCTCGGATTTGGATCTTTATGTCCAGATTGGGCTATTCTTCGGTTAGAGTTGGAATCTCAACGATTAATAATCACTTGAGAATACTACCCGCAAGACTTACAGTTGATTCGAAAGAAGTCGCAACACAGTTGTAGCCTAGTTCTATAACATTCATGGAATCTATGTAGGCAAAGGCACGAAATTATTGAGCTGTTACCATATCAGACAAGAGGCAGTTTATCGTAGTCTGAAGCTCAGATCACTCACACTCATTTTAGACTGTGGCCTCTCAAGCAAACCAAGAAACGCAGCTAGATCTCTAGATGAGGACGATTTCCCAAGTACAGAACTACCTCAAATCAACAAAATTCTGGGAACTAGTAATTCCTGACTCAGGGTTCTTCATTTAAATCTACATTCACATTTACATTCAATGCAATGCGATGGCAACGGAGCCATCCCTTGCTATGCTGACAGAGTCGTCACCAGGCGTTCACCAACACAACGCCAACATAACACCAACCAGTTTGCGTCTTACCAACTCAATACATAAATACCACATTATCTCACGAATTTATATTGTATTTCAATTTCTTTCTCTACAGATTTTAATTCGCTGCCATGGGTGTCACTTTTTCGCAATTCTTTCCTCCAGCTTCCACTCTGACATAGCAAAATTTACCTAGTCAAACGTGCAAAGTCTTCATCATCACAGGTGGAACATCAGGTGTCGGTCTAGAGTTGGCTACCATTCTCAACAATGCTGGCGGCAAAGTCTACATAGCTGGACGCTCAGAAACCAATGCTCAAAAATGTATCGAGCATATCAAATCATCATCAACGTCAAAATTACCTGGCCAGCTCGAATTTCTACCGCTAGAATTGGACAATCTGAGTACAATTAAAGCATCAGCAGAGTTCTTCACGAAAAAAAAGAGACGAAGCTCGATGTTCTCTGGAATAATGCAGGCGTTTCGCTACCAGCGCTAGGTAGTTTATCTAAACAAGGGGTTGAGCTTCAAATGGCCACGAATTGTTTAGGTCCGTTACTCTTTACTCAATGTCTTCTCCCTTGCCTAAAAGCTGCGGCAGAAGGCTATAAGCCTGGTGCTGTGCGTGTGTTCTGGACACATTCTCAATTCTCCGAGCTTACGGCGCCCAAAGATGGAATCATTATGTCTGAGCTTGATACTCACCCCAAATATCAAGTCAAGAATTGCAATAATTCTAAAATCGGTAACTGGTTCTTGGCTAGTGAATTAGCGAAAATGGTTGGGGAATTTGGGGGTTTGAGCGTGACGCAGAATCCAGGTAACTTGAAGACGAATTTGATAAGGAATGCGAAAGGGGTGTATTATGCTGCTTGGCAGCTTTTATACAAGGCGAAGATGGGAGCGTATACAGAGCCATGGGCAGGGTTGTCGGAGGGGCTAGAGATGGAAAATAATGGAGCGTGTGTGGTTCCTTGGGGACGTATACATCCAGGTCCAAGAGAGGATTTGTTGTTTGCTTTAAAGAGTTCTGATGAAGGGGGGAGTGGGACAGCAAAGAAATTCTGGGATTGGTGTGAAGAAAAGATTGCAGATTGTAGATAAAGGGTGTATCTGCAAAACTCGCTATTATATATGTTATCACATTCTAGATGCTTACAGCACACAATTTTATGTTTTCTCTTCAACATTACGAAAGCGTCACATGAAAATTTCTCTTAGGGCAACAATCAATCTTTATGCTCACAATCACCTCCGAGTGAAAATTTATTTTCAAAGTCCTGAGCAGATCTGTATCTGGTTTGGATCATGGGCTCCTCTCTGTCGAGTTAATATACGTAAGGAATTTTGGGTCAGCAAGTTGCCGATTTTAATCAAGTTCAGTTCCAATGGTCAATGACCTGTGCTGCTCATATTTTTATATAAGTCAGTCCAGGGTGGATCTTACCAACATCAAGCCAACGCCTAGCTCTGTTTCATAAATAGGAGACGAGGATCTCAATTTATATGTAGAAATTAATGTTTGGGTATGGAACTCCCAACTGACACTTTCTATATGGCATTGGAAAGCTTGTTGAGATAATGCTGGCTCTTGAAAGGTTGAATCCTAGCTCAGTCACAAGATTGGAAGAACTGGAAAACCTGAATGCGGTTTGAAAGGGATTGAAATTAGACCTGCGATTCTAATGACATCACTGAGGACTATTCTAGAGGGTGTTTATACAGTTTGTGATGTTTGGTTGCCAGCCGGTGTTAGTTTCACCCCCTTCTCATATCCCTTACAATCACAAATTTTACAAAACCACCAACTAGACAGGCGTATCCATCCCTTTCCACTCTCATTCCTACTCCCACAACCAAACTCTTTCATCCCCAGCCGCTGGTTTTTCTCATCTAAATCCTCAGATCTCAACAGTAGCTCCAAATGCAGAAACTATAATCGAGAAGTAGTGCAAGATTTCACCATGGAACCCATAAAATGCCTGGAAAAATATTTATCATGTGCGAAAACACATTTGGTTCGTGCGAAATTGTTGTAAAATTCCGATGTTGAAGCAAAGGAAAGGAATAGCACTAGTAAATGAGAGGATCGGAGAACACTTTTGTTGGTCGAGAAGTGAAGTGTAAAGGATAGATTGAGAGTGAGAGGTGGATAGTTATTAGGGGAATGGTAGATGTTGTAAACTTGAACAATATCTAGTTTGTTGATGAGATGAGACTGAGCGTAGGATTGAAAGGGGTACTATGATTTCGGATCACCGTCGTTAAGTTTGATATGAAATGACAGCATCTCTGAAGAGCTAACCAATTAAATCGCATCTTATCTCAAGTCTCTGCGAAAAAATAAATCCCGAATTGACTAAATCAGAGTGCTCCATCCTTATGCACAATCTCATAGAAGCAAATATCTCCCCTCCACTAATTCACTCTGAAGCTATAAATAGGGACTTAATGTGTCGACGCCCTCTAGCAAAATACTACTAAGCGCTTCAGATAATAACAAACGGTATTGAAGAGCAGCGAAACTACCAGTAATTTACAATATTCGTAAGTTTGGAGATTGATTAATACGCAAGCAAGACACGAGAGATATAATTGACATACAATTTGTCGCAAGTAAGAAGAATATGTGGATATTGGATTTAGAATGAATCCTCTTAATTAATTACCTTTTGTCTCAAAGATATTAATATCGGGAACCATCACCAATCTATAGCGTATAGAAGATGCACCTAGCAATAAGATCAGACTTTGCAGCCTTCGCTCTTCCGAACTCTAATCTACAAACCATTCCACCATTCCGTTCTTTCTACCTCAAATGCTGCCTTCAACTCTCCAGTCAACTCGCTGGTATTACCCACAAGGACATCATATACATCCTTCTCCACAACCCAAGTCTCTCTGACTTCATCCCAAAATGCCGCCGCATACTTAACTTCAATCTCAACCTCCACCCTCTTCTCCTCTCCAGCCTTCAGAAATACTTTCTCAAATCCCTTCAATTCTTTGTTTGGTCTGCGAATAGATGGATTTTGTTGCTGAATATAAACTTGAACAACCTCTGCTCCTGAGACTTCTCCTGTATTCTTAACTTTCACCGAGATTTTGATCTTCTTATCGATTTTCTGAATATTCAGATCAGAGATTGCGAATGTGGTATAGCTAAGTCCGTGGCCGAAGGGGAACAAAACAGGTAGATTTAATGCATCATACCATCTATACCCCATATAGATGTCTTCACCATATATTACCCTACCCCTCTCAGATCTGAAACTCAAAAAGGCTGGGTTATCTTCGATTCTCTTTGGGAACGATAAAGGTAATTTCGCCGAAGGATTAGTTTTACCGAAAATGACATCAGCGATAGCATTGCCTGTCTCGTTGCCTCCATACCAGGCTTGAAGAAGAGCCGGAGTTGTGGATAGAAAAGGGAGATCGACGGGAGTTCCAGATTGAATTACAACGACTGTGTTGGGGTTGAGGGGGGTGAGGGTCGAGATCAATTTATTCATGTGCAATGGGAGACCGAAAATCTCCCGATCGGCTCCTTCACCTTCCCAGTCGGACTAAAAGTATTGTTAGGAATGCTCCCTGTATAGATAGAAGACGACTCACGTTTAGACCGGCGCAGATGATTACTTGATCGGCTTCTTTAGCCAGTTCTGCTGCACGCGCAATTTCCTCATCCGCATCAATAATCTTCGCACCACCAAGTCTTATGGCGCCAGGACCAAATAGGACATTATTTCCTTTATCCAGCTTGCAAGTTGGTGAACTGGCAAACTCAATTTTGAGATGGTAAGTTTGTCCTTTCTTTAGTGACACAACACCTCGCTCTTCAACTGTACCACACGAGAAGAACATTGTCCCTCTGGTCTGTTTTGTTGTATTGTCAATGACTAATTTCCCATCCACATACAAATTCGCAGTTCCATATACTCCTAAGCCAAATTCAAAATCACAGTCCTCTTCGGCAGTCATGTATCCTTCAACATCAGCCCACCATAATTCGTTCTTCAGCTTGGAACAATAATAATCCATCATTAATAGTTCTGTCTTGGTGAGTATTATCTCATCCGCTAATTCCCTGTCTTCGGCTGTTGGCGGCTCGTTATATGCTCGAAAAGAGATACCTCTTTCTCCCTTGTCTGTCTTGAGAGCTAGGTCTAGCAATGGGAGGTCCTTGTGTGCGTAAGCTCCTACAGTGTATGTTGGAGCTGATTCCAGCTGTTGACTAATACCGTCAAACGGTGTGACAGCGTAGTATGCTGCAAGGGATGCTGATCCACCCCCATGAAACGTAGCAACTTTGGCGTTGGGACCGACAACAAAAGTCTATAGAGATTAGCTTGGGGTTGGCATATAGTAATGACTGGATATTGTATTGTACCTTTTTATTTTTTTGAAACGGTAATACGCTACCCTCATTTTTCATCAACACAATCGAGTCACCTGCTATTTCTCTAAGAAGAGCAGCTGTCTCTGGAGTATCTGCAGTCTTTTCTTCCGCGTTTTCGGGAACATTCGCATCTGCAGCACGGTTGACAGCATTGAGCACGTTCCTGGCTCGTTCATCAAGAATATGTTGAGGTACCTTTCCAGTACTAACAGCTTGTATCAACATTGGACCTCTCCATTTGGTTGAACCTGGCATTTCCAAATCTAAGCCAGCATTGATAGCGCCCGTAGTCGAATATGTACCCCACCAGTCACTCATAACACATCCACTCCAGCCCCATTCACCACGCAAGATATCTTTGAGTATCCTTGGATTTTCACTAACGTGAGTTCCATTAATTTTGTTATAAGCACTCATAAATAATGCAGGCTTCGAATCTCTGACCACCAATTGGAATGGCAGTAGATATATCTCCCTTAATGCTCTCTCGGTGATTATAACATTAACCCCATTCCTATTATGTTCTTGATCATTACAAACGAAATGTTTGATTGTAGCTTGAACGCCGGTCTCTTGAATACCATTAACAAGTGCAGCAGCGCCTAATCCCGATAATACAGGATCTTCACTGAGAGACTCGAAACCACGGCCACCTAAAGGTGATCTTTGCATATTGATGGTAGGGCCAAGAATGACATGTACACCTTTTGCTTTCGCTTCTTCCCCCATCAAAACACCTGCGCGATGAAGGAGTTTAGTGTCCCATGTTGCAGCAAGAGCAGTGCCGCAAGGAAAACAAGCTGCTGTGATACCGTTGAAGAACCGAGTACCACGCACACCATTAGGACCATCTGACACTCGAATCGAAGGCACGTTGTGCTTGGGGATGGCAGCGGTATGCCACCAATCAGTACCTAGATATTGTTAGATATCGTGACCTTAAAATTATGGGGACACTGGACATATGTACCCGCTAACAAAGAAACCTTTTCGACATTGTTAAGCTTTGAAAGCACATCCTCCACATCAAATCTGTTCGTCATTATGAGATATTAAGAAGTGGTATTCAGCATTAGAAGTCACTCGGGTGAGTTGATTGAATTCAAAGACTGAAGGGACTGAAAAGACTAGATATATATAATGATCCATGGAAAGGGCACATGTGTCCGTACTCATGGAAGGAAGCTTCCTAGATGGTTATGGAATATCGGCCCTGCATCACGCTTGTTGACGCTTGTTTACCCTCGTTTATCACATCTTCGATTCATCCGCTATTGCCAATATTCCACAACAGATGTTCCTGTTACTATTGGCGTATCAAGATGATTCCTTCCCGGTTCTAATTTGTTGGGCTGTTAGAACAACGGGTAATATTCGGGCGCGGAGTTTCTTCGGAGGAAAGAACGAAGTATAAATGCGGAAGAGTAGGTTCCATTTGGAAATCAGAGCAGGGAAGTTATGTTTGAGGTGAATGATCAACACACAAGTCTCATATGTGGGTCAATGGAAGATGTCAGTCAGTCCAAATTTGTTTGGATTCGGGGGTCAAAGTTTTGCGGGTATGATGTTCCGCTCCTTATCGGCCATCGATAGGCCGAGCCAGCCGCCAGCCCTTGGCATGGTTCTTCATTCAACATCTGCCGTTAGAATTGACTAATTGACTCTGTCAAATATTCTGACCCGTGATGGGATGCAATGCAATGCTTATTGCATTCAGAAATGGGGCCCGAAGAGCTAACAACTAAGTGACTCAGTGAGATATGTCAGATCTATCACATCCATTCGACTAGAAATATCGTTTGTCTATGAAGGGGACGCGCCAAAACGTGGTATATTTATTCATTATATCATAACCAGGCTGTACAATCATGAACTAAACCGCTACCAAAACTCCATACTGGCCTCATTCCATCGATATGAGTAAATTGTCAAATCTTACTGTCTGACCATTCAAAAGCCTGGTTCCTCCTTACTAAACAATCAATGACAAAAAGCTGTAGCACTCGTGTCTTCATATTCGTGTTTAAGCCATTGTAGCAGTAGCCGCTCTTTGTCCTCTTTCTGAGTTTCTGTTCCTCCTTCCACCACCGGGTCTTGCAAGTGTATACTTTGCAAAAGCACGGGCGAGTGCTTTCTTGCAACTGACCTTTTGACTGCCAACGAAAGAATCAATCGTAACAGCAATTGCTCGATCAATATCTTGCGCGGAGACGTATTCAGAGAGTCGCATGCGACAGAATGCTTCACTGATACGCATGATAGCTTCAAGATGACGCACCTAAAGGACATGTTAGCAATATAGCACGGGGCGGGAGTTTGCATCTACCTACAGTGATAGGATAAGCTCCAGTCGCCAACGATTCTCTTCTCATATCTGCAAAGAGCTTGGAAACTTTCTCTTCATCGATGTTGTAAAGCTTTGGACTGCATCTTTCTCTAGCATAAAGAATGTATTTTCTAAGTAACTCTTGCTTGATCTCGCCTTCTTGTTTTGGCTCGCCACCATTGATAGCACTATCGCGCATTTCAGCGTCATGCTCTGTTTCCAAAGAGGCTTGATTCTCGTCCGTAGGTTGGCTTCCTGGATGAGAACGGCCATGAGAACCCACGACGAATCTGGCGAGTCTTTCATCTTCCGCCGGGTCGACAGTATCACGAACAACACAAAGAATATCAAAACGAGACAAAATCGGCTCGGTGAGCTCGACATTCTGTGAGAAAGGGATGGTCGAATTATAACGTCCACCAATTGGATTTGCTGCCGCGATAATACCACATCGAGCCTGAAGTGTTGTAACGATACCAGCTTTAGAGATGGAGATAGTTTGTTGTTCCATAGCTTCGTGAATGGATGTTCGATCTTGATCGTTCATCTTATCGAACTCATCGATGAGACATGTACCTCTGTCTGCAAGTACCAAAGCGCCACCTTCCAAAGTCCACTCACTAGTAAGGGGATCTTTGCGTACACTTGCTGTGAGACCAACAGCACTAGCTCCTTGACCAGTAGCAAAGACAGCTCTGTGGGCGGTCTTTTCTACATATTTTAGAACTTGAGATTTCGCGGTTCCAGGATCTCCGAGAAGTAACACATTGATATCACCACGGATGTGATGCTTTCCTTGAGCAACTTTAGCAACTCCACCCATAAGTGACAGGGCCACAGCTGTTTTGATATCAGTATGGCCACAAATACTTGGTGCAATCGAATTGATAATCTTATCCACAATTTGAGGATCTCGAGAAAGTGCGCGAATCTCATGCTCATCTTCCTCTGTAAGTCTGAATCCAGCAAGTTGATCGTGAGATTTTACAACATTGTTGGCTTCTAATATTGTTGCAAATACAGGGAAACCATTTCGATTGTTCAATTGAGCATCGTAGTTATTACGGTAGACACCCGTGACTTCAATCTCCTCACCAGGCTTGGCTTTGTCGATAAGATCCCAAAGAAGAATGACTTCACGATGACGCGGCAGACGTCCAGCAGGAACAGTACCTGGGGATTCTTGGAGAGTCAACTTTTGATAGTTGCGATAGACAGTCTTTTCTGAGTTGAGGTTGAAAGGACCACGAGATTGACAATTTGCACAGAAAGAAATCTTAACTTCGACATTAGACTCTTGTTGGAAAGGGCCAAGTCTTGTATGACATTTGGAACAGTCGAACATGACATATTTCAATTGGGGGAACACACCACTACGGCGAGTAACCACACCACTGACTCTAACGAGACAATTTAAATGTGTTTGTCGAAGTTGTCGTAAAGTATAATGAACGGGTAAATCGGTGATTCGAACATGAATCTCGGAATGAATTTGTTGGTAATCGTTGTAATGCAAAAGGGTCACCTCCATAGCAACTTCATCGAATAATTGAAGCATCTCGCCTGGAGCGTTGGCCAAGAAATATGCAAGGATGGCTTTTGAGGCGGATAGATGGTCATATGAAACCTCTAGTGATTCTGCGTTGATCTCTCCTAGTGTCTTAATGCGGCTACCATAAACAGAAACTCCATGGTCATCGGTGTATTCGGTAAGAAAAGCTTTGAATTCTCTCCGAATAGTTCTTTGAACAGATGGTGTAGCAATCCACTCGACCAAACTGGATGACTTGACATCCTGTAAAGTCTCAAGAGACAATTCTTCTTCCATAATATCCTCTTGCATATCTTCATCTTCGTCTTCATCATAATGATGGCGTCTACGTCTTGGTTGGTTCATTAAATCCAAGTCTCCATCTTCATCTTCATCTTGCAAGAAAGCAGCTGGCATACGACGTTGTCTAGCAAGTTCTCTATCACGGCGATTCAATCTGGCTTCGAGTTGTCTTCTGGCCGCAGCGTCGAGTTCATCGTATTCTCCTTCGTCATCGATATCCGCACCCTCGTAATTTGTATCGTCTCGAGCATTGTAATCTCGTTCATAATTGCCAGCAAAGAGATCAATTCCGTCCTCATCTTCTGCCATCTCATCAACGTCATCGATATCACCAGCAATCTCAACATCATCCTCTATCTCGTCATCGTCCTCGTCTTCGACACCGTGCCGGATTGGTGCTGGTGGCGAGGATCTTAAATCTCCGGGTGGACTAGAAGGTGCGGCACCGCCCGGCAAATCATCATCTTCTGGCTCTCTGGAGCGCTTGCGACGATTTCGACCTCCATCGACACCGCGGTTGGCTGATGACATGTTATTTCGCAGAGGAGAACTATTAGATGCAAATGGTCAATAAAGTTCAGGGGTAAACAATGATTCAGAGCTGTGGGTGTTGTGCTTGAGATAGTAAATAATTCTCACCTCATAGTATATTAGAAGACTAAAATCTCGTGGAGTATCAGAAAATATTACAAGTGAAGTCAAATGAGTGCGGGCTGTTAATTGTGCTGAAGTTCACTCTGAGCAAAGTTGAAGAAGTGCTTGCATAAATTAATGGTTAGGGAAAACACGTAAAATCTGCCGTCCGTACGCGACGCGGCAAGCTAAGCCCATTGCAATGCCGAGCGCGTAAAGTGGTTTTTGGCATTTGGCATTGGGCGGCCGCATCATCGCGACAAACCACCTCTACTGATAAATCAATTGATTTAACTTTTACATCTTTCTTGTATTTGAAATCTCGAGTTAATAATGGAACCTCCACCAGATGCTCAGTCAAACGAGGCGCCTGTGAATCAAACCGGCGGCGCAACAAGAAGTCATAGTTTCTCGTCTCAGAAGTCGAGTGATTCGCACACAGCAGCTGAGTATGCGATTCCCATTTCTGCTGTTATTCGCGATTTGATTACATGCTCATATATGTACCAGATTCATCAGCACACAATTGAAGCTCGAAGCAGAAGCGCGCGAAGCATTACCATATGTAATTGAGGGGCTACTCTTTAACTGCTTGAGACTTTTACTGATTGACTTGAATAGAGCATCGATACCTGTACAAAGCCTCTTGGATCTCTTCGACAAATTTTATTTGCGTGTTTGACATGCAATCCCGCTCCATCTAGTGTATCTGATCCGTATAATCCCGCTGGCCTCTGTTATTCCTGTTCCATACAATGTCATGGCGAGCACAATCTCGTGGAACTATTTAGCAAACGAAACTTTACTTGCGATTGCGGCACGACCCGTTTTCCAGCAACTTCGCCTTGTAGCTTGCGCATCAATTCAGAGACAAATACGAACGGAAATGTGCATTCAGAAGCTCCAGAACTGAAGAACAAATATAATCACAATTTCAGGAATCGGTTTTGTGGTTGCGCATGCGACTATGATGCTTATAAAGAGAAGGGCACGATGTTTCAATGCTTGGGTCTGAGTAGTGCTGATGAAGGTGGCTGTGGCGAAGATTGGTGGCATCCTGGATGTATTACAGGTTTAGGACCAAATTGGTACGAGGGTATGAGTAATAAAGACTCGCCAAAGAAATCCCAGCAAAACAACGAAGGCACGCTGGACTCTATTACAGAAGTTGCAGAACCATCTGCAGTCGAACCAATCGGAGATGAAACGAACGAGAAGTCAAATGAGGTCGAGGTACCGAAATCCGAAGCAGCGGTCGACCAAGAAGAAGACGAAGAAGAGGAGGAAGAAGACCCACCCCTACCTCCAGGATTTCCCGCCGAAGATGATTTTGAAGGATTTATCTGCTACAAATGTGTTAATGCGGTTCCATGGATCAAAAAATATGCCGGTGCACCGGGTTTCCTCTCTCCTGTTTTCAAAAGAAGTGCAGCTCCTTCTCCCGAAAATGAGATCCCTCCCAAGTCTACGAACATCCTTGCGCCATCGATCTCAGAATCCAGGAAGCGCAAATCAGAAGATGACGAGATTTCGACTTGTTCTTCTGCTTCGAAGCGAATCAAGAGTGAGGAAAGTGAGAGGTCAACGAACAAAGGTTTTAGCAGCGACGATGATAGTAAACCTACATCATGCAAATTGAAGGCATTACCAAAAGCACTCGATGGTCAAATCTCATTGTTCTTCACATCCGACTTTCGTGATCACCTCTGTCATTGTTCAGACTGCTACCCAGAACTAGCGAAACATCCACAGCTTCTTGAAGAGGAAGAAACATATGAGCCACCAGTATCGGAAGATGGAGATGAAGGGGGAAGTACAGTTGGCAGCGGGAGCATATATGATCGTGGCGAAAGTGCTCTCAAAAATGTTGATCGTGTTCGAGCGATTGAGGGTGTGATGGCATACAATCATTTGAAGGATAAACTCAAACCATTTTTTCAAAAATTCGCAGAAAGTGGTCAAGCTATCAGCGCAGATGATATCAAAGAACATTTTGCGAAGATTAGGGGTGATGAACAGGCTATCAAGGATGCTGGTGAAGGAGCCAAGGCCGATGACAATAGGAAGGAGCAAAGTGGCTATTGATTGACGGGTCGTGACATCTGTTTTTGAAAATGTACGATAGGGAGAATAATCTTTAATGAATTGTTGAGACTTATAAATTAGAAACTTCTATTCATCTCAAATTTTCTTCCGGGTATTATCATCGATACTACTTTTCCATAACGTTACATCAAGTTTTGGCACAACATTTCCTGGGCAATTCTTAGATCCATTTGCATCATTCAATCATCTCATTTGTAAGATGATGTTGACTCCAGAATCCGAAGAAACGCAAGACGAGACAATGGAGACGGTAGATTCGTCTGACGTAGATTCGTCTGAAGATGGCTCAATAAACATTTTGTTACACAACACTTTACATAGGTCGCAAGAAAATTTGATGGCTGCAGACGAACCCCATTTATCCAATCTCAATATACTTCAATTTGGGAGCATGAGACCAGTTCTCGATGGTGACACACTGGATTATGAGGATCATTGGAAGTCGGAAAGGCCAAGGGACTACGAGTTTTTGAGGAGTTCGCTTCGGGAAGAACGAGGAAGTCCTCCTCCTAGCGAAGAACTATACGAATCATACAAGTCTGCTGCTGCCGCAGCGAATGGCAACAAATCTTCCTTATTCAATGCAGTGAAGATTTTCTTCAAAGATTGGGACAATGACAATGACAATGGAAATGGAAATTATGGCCAGATTATTCAACAGGAGTTCACGTTATTCGGAAATCGTGCTGAAATGGCGGGTTTAGAGTCACCAACGCCGCGTATTGTCGAAGGATTTCGACACGGCAAAGAATATTTAGAGCAATTATATGAAAGCTTCGACGGGGCGGCCGAGATGATCAGAGACGAACGGACACGATCATCAGCATTTTGCCATTTTGCAGGGGATTGCGCGCCCATTAGTGATTCATTTGGCCGCGAAGCCCATCGTCTAAGATACCTAGGGGCGTTCATGCTTGCAGAACGACGACTAGCTTTTGAGTATATGAAGAGATTCCGCTCTAATGGAGAATACTATTGGGGTGACCTGAAAGATTGTGCCACCGTCTTCACTTTCATAATGAATGAATCCTGGATTTCTCTCTCCGGACATTTTACTCGGAAAAGCTCAAAGAGAAAGCACAGATATGGGAGTTATCTGGAATATCACAAGTGCGAGCTTTTCTGCTTTTATACAGATGTATCGTATGAAGCATTCAAGGAAGCATGGACAGTCCTGAGAAACACTCAGCAGATTTCGAAAGAGCGATCTTTTGCGATAGCCCTGGAAATGAAAAAGAGTATGCACACAGCTGCATGGGGATCTTTCATTGCAGAGAAGAAAAATGAGGCATTAGCGGATTCTCAGTCGCGAGATCTGGTGCTTGCTCGCAGGCATATGGCTATTGAGGCGTGGAGATCTGAGGAAGAGATGATTCAAAGTAGGAGAAATCTTGATGGGATGGGGCCGGAGGACAGGGAAGCCTATTTCAAATTGCAAGAAGTGAGGTATGCCTAAGTTTCAATTGCGTGTTATAAACATAAGATAATCGAATTCCAACAGTTATTATTCCGTAATGAAAATATTCATTTCTAATGAGGATGATATTAAATAAAAATCATCTTGAGCTAGCGTGCCGCATTTCTAGGAACAATTGACTAACAGTGGTCGCTTCAACAAGATATTTTATGTTCACAACAGAGGCAACTTTATATACATTATCTTGACGGATTTATAACACAATCTAGCCCCAAGGAAGTTTCTTTAATGTGAGGAAGGAAAACTAGCTCGCCAGACTCATGGGTGAATAGTCTTGGCGAAGTTGGCGATGAAATTTGACGTTCACGAGGCTGGGATAACCTAGAATTTTGTCGCGGTACCATTTCAATGACACCAAGCCTTTCCGTATCTCTAGCGGTGGGATGATCAACACTATTATTATCGGCCCAGGTAGAAATGCGATTTCGAAGTCCTGGATCTTTTGCTTTGGGTGGTTTTCCAAGATGTGTAACTTTCAATAGTGCGTTGAGACGGTGCTTCCATTGAGAACTATGGCTTGGAAGACCGGCTTCTCGGTTCTCGTCGGATATTTTCTCTCGCTCGTCTATTTTAGATGTTAGAGGAACTTCGACATATATGTATTTAAATACTTGCCCAAATAACCTTCAAGTGCAGCAATTAAGGGAAGAATTAGAAGAATACAAGCAACGAATTGACCAAATGTCCATGCATTCTGCTGCTCGATGAAGTCTTCGGTGGTTTCTAAACCTGGATATCGGGATACCTCCCTGAATATAAGGGCACGTTTAACGCCAAATACCAGCCCGAGTAAGATGGGAGGAATAGGTATCACCCAAAACGACACAATTACCGTCTGAAAGGCGTAAGCTAGCCAGAGACACAATCTCTCGCGATCAGCAATGCAAAAAATTCTCAAACACCAGCTGTAAATAGATAGACTGAAGCCATTCCGAATGCACTGTGGAATGCACTGGAGAAAAGCTTGGAAGAAAAGGAAGGATAAGGTAGCGATACGAAGTTGATGGTCATAGCCTTTATATGGAAACTGGGCTGCACATCTTGCGAGACAAGCTGCTGCTTCGCCGGATACATGCTCGCTGTTGTAGGATCTATACATACCAGCTGTATTCCCAAAGCTCCTCGCCCGAGATTGCGCGAAGATAAAAAGTATAAAGTTACCAATGTATCCACAAAATCTAATTCCTGCCAATATGTGATTTTGCAAAAAATGATCGCCCATGGAAACGAAAGCTACTGTGTGTGTAAAGCTAGAGAACCAAGCTAGGTATACAATGATGTTGTAATGGTAGGCGCTGATTGTGTGGAAGTTGTAGAGTCCGGCAATCATGACAGCGGAGCTTGTCACTAGCTGTTGATCTGCAAGTGAAATTATAAGGGGAGTCAAGGCCGCATTTATAAGCCTGTATCTGGGAAGATTTGGTTTGTTTGAATATCGGAGAAGGATCCATCGTCGGTAAACTCGTACTTTCTCCTTAGCCGCGTGGTACAAATTCGCTGCTGTACCTTTGTTTGATTGATGATCAAAATCGTGATATTCCGGTTTTGCATGTTCGGCATATTCGTGAGAATGAAGGGCAAGTTGGCATGGGAGACGTATAACTGCTGCCGAGAGTGTCAAAAGCGCCGTGGCAAGGAAGGAGATGTAAATCTGCTTATAGGTTAGAAACATTGTTCGGTACGTTCTACTACTGACATCTTTAGTGGAACATACGCCAACTCCCTCAATCTCTATGTCAGCTGATAGTGGACCACAATTATTTGGGAAATTTGAGCATTCTGTCAAATAAAGAGAATTATCCATGGTTTTGGATTCGGTGCCGATTTGGAATTTGTTTCTGGCTTAAGACAACCAGAGAATGAACAGAAATTGATTTGATATATGTGACGAAACATTTTGTTGTGACGGCATCATCAATCGAAGAAGGAACAAGCATGATGATGGCTATGGGTCAAGCTAGAAATGATAAAAATCTACTTGTAAGAGTAAAGCAACTGCGAAGAGAATCACATCATTATCCATCGCACTTGCTTTGAAATAGGATCTCGCCCCAGAAAGACCATGGGAGTCACAAATTATAGCCCATAGTTTAAGGAGAGCGAGAGTTGAGATCATCGGGAGATTCGGTATGATACGACGAAAGGTAATCAACTAGACTACAAGAACCGCGACAACTTTGACTTCAGATTGATTGGCTTCAAGGTCGACGGCAAACTGAAGTCTTCAAGCAGCTTTGCCATTTGATCGAAAAAAAGGTCAAGCAGATATAAGTAGAAAAAACAGATATCAAAGCATATCAATCTGCTACCATTGTGTGTATATCTTTAGTATCTTGAAGCCGCGTGCTATCCAGTTAGTTTTTGATACTCCGTATGCGTATGTCGCTTGGTGGCAGGGGAGATCAGACGTAGCCGCCTCCACCAATCACAACAACGCCGATTCAGGACACGCACACTAGTCGAATATGACACTAGCGTGGCAGAATAATAGTGACCGCTTTGAATCCTTGACGTTGATAGGTTATCGGGAATTCTGACGATTGTGCGATAAAATCTAGAGAATTGTTTGAATTTCTCGATATTCAAAAAGAAATCAATGAATTCTTGAGCCATGTTGTTGGTAAGTACAGTTTGTTTTGAGATCGTTTCCTTCGCTGATGATTGCTTCACTAGAGAATTGGTCCAAAGGGCCTGCGAGTCAGGGCTTCCCGTCCTTTACACGAATTGGGAGCTCTTCGCGGGGGCTATCGTGCATATACGGCGACGGCGAGACGTTGGCAAGATGTATTTCACTCGCAGACTGAAGATCCAAACTCTTCGGCCATTCTATCTTCCCTAAAGACTACGCCTCGTGTTGCGCAGACGCTCACGGAGAAAATCGTTCAACGATATTCCCTTGGACTTGCGAAGGACAAGGTTGTGAAGTCTGGAGGTATGAAATTAACATTTTACACTGAAATTTTTGGAAGACCAGTGTCCACCGTTTTTCAATTGCTATTGAGTCAAATTTAAACGTGTTTATACATGCTGATACGTTGTGCACAGATTATGTTACCCTCTCACCCCATTACTGCATGACCCATGAGTGAGTCAACATCATCCAAAGCCGCTACTCATTAATTCTAATGATATCTAGCAATTCTTGGCCCGTCGCAACCAAATTTATGTCTATTGGTGCAACCAAAATCCACAACACAAATCAAATTGTTTGTACTCTCGATCACGATGTACAAAACAAAAGCGAAACGAATCTCAAAAAATACAAACAAATTGAGGAATTTGCACGCCAGCAAGGGGTGGACTTTTACCCCGCAGGACGAGGAATTGGACATCAGATTATGGTAGAGGAAGGATACGCTTGGCCTGGAACTGTTACTGTTGCTTCAGATAGTCATAGTAACATGTATGGTGGTATTGGATGCTTGGGCACACCTATGGTCCGAACAGATGCCGCAAGTATCTGGGCGACAGGTCGAACCTGGTGGCAGATTCCACCAATCGCTAAAGTCACCCTCACTGGAGTTTTGCCAATCGGAGTGACAGGAAAAGATGTCATTGTTGCACTTTGCGGTCTATTCAACAGTGACGACGTCCTCAACCACGCCATTGAATTCACGGGATCGGAACAAACAATGCGCAGTTTACCCATCGATGATAGACTTACTATTGCAAACATGACAACAGAATGGGGTGCCTTATCAGGTTTGTTTCCAATTGATTCGGTCCTCGAGAAATGGTTGAGATATAAGGCTACGACAAGTGCAATGTTTGACCCGAAGAATGGCAAAGAACCCCGCTTCACACATGCTCGCATTGACGACTTGGTCCAAAATCAACTTGTAGCAGATAAGGGAGCTACCTACGCCAAATCTTTGTACCTCAATCTCTCGACTCTCTCTCCTTACGTTGCCGGTCCCAACAGTGTCAAAATCGCCACACCTATCCGCGATCTGGAAGCGCAAAAGATCAAACTCAACAAGGCATACCTCGTATCGTGTACCAATTCTCGTGCTTCCGATCTTGCTGCTGCTGCCAAGGTTTTTAAGGACGCTGCTGAGTCTTCTCCCGACAAGACTATTCCCAAAATTCCCGAAGGTGTCAATTTCTACATCGCTGCTGCTTCAATTCCCGAGCAAGAAGCTGCCGAAGAAGCAGGTGACTGGCAAGCGCTTCTCGCAGCTGGTGCACAACCCTTGCCATCAGGATGCGGCCCATGTATTGGACTCGGCACTGGGTTACTAGAACCAGGTGAGGTTGGTATCAGCGCAAGTAACCGAAACTTCAAGGGACGCATGGGATCTACCGACGCAAAGGCATATCTGGCGAGTCCCGAGGTCGTCGCTGCCAGCGCTCTCAGTGGCTATATTTCAGGTCCCGGATGGTACCAGCCACCGATCGGTGTGAACAAGGTTGTTCTTGGGGAAGGTAACGGAAACGTTGAAGAAGATAAAGCTATCAGTATCGAGGAAGCACTTGAGAAACTTATCTCACAAGCAGAGTCGATCGTTGATGGAGCTGAGTCTAGTCTCTTTGGTACTTCCTCAAAGCCCGAGGAAACTGATTCCGAATCATTGACAGAAATTCTTCCTGGTTTCCCCGAAAAGGTTGAGGGTGAGATTGTTTTCTGTGACGCTGATAACGTCAACACAGATGCTATCTATCCAGGCAAATATACCTACCAAGATGGTGTCTCGGTTGAGAAGATGGCTGAAGTCTGCATGGAGAACTACGATAAAGAATTCCGCACGATTGCTCGTGAAGGTGACATCCTAGTCTCCGGCTTTAACTTTGGTTGTGGCAGCTCTAGAGAACAGGCTGCTACTGCCATCCTCGCCAAGAAGATTCCCATGGTAGTTGCTGGTAGCTTTGGAAACATTTTCTCCAGGAATAGTATCAACAATGCTTTGATGGGAGTTGAAGTTCCAAGATTAGTACAAAGACTCAGGGAGCACTTTGCTGCTTCTGCACCAGTGCCAAAGAAAGAAGTCACAGAGCCAAGTGAGAATAGCGAAAGTCTTGACTCGCCAAAGCCAGCTGAACAAGCTGTGCCACAAGGAGAGAAGATCTTAACTAGAAGAACTGGATGGAAGTTTGTGTGGGACGTTAGAAGAAGCAAGGTAGAGGTACAGGAAGGCGAGGGTGGTGAGAAGTGGAGTCAGAAGGTCGGAGAGTTACCACCTAATGTGCAAGAAATCATTGCCAGAGGAGGTTTGGAAAAATGGGTCAAAGGAGAGCTTGCGAAAAACTGAAGAAGGTTCTCTGGAATTGGAATTCAGACCTGTAAACGCCCCGTACACTTGTTGACTCATGAATCAAATAAATCAAAATATCTCAGTAGGGGCCGTCTAACCACTCATAAAATGTAGGGCTATTTTGGATTGGATTACCAAAAGGAAAACACTTCACAAGGTATTTGCATATTAGTGAATGACAAGGCTCAGCTTTTAGCCAGTTGTAAAAATAAAAGATACAGTCCCAGTGAGGCTTGTGAATTTTCTTCCAAACAAACGTGCCTAATAAGTATATTCACACTCCACAATTTGGCGCCGAAAAAGAGTGAATAGGAGTTCAAAGCATACGATAAATCCTGAAGCAATATTCACCCATGATAAGTTGAAGTAGCTTGTTACTGGGAGCTCGGGTCATGCAAGTCCTATGTTTCTTCTGCTTCAAATTTAAGATATTTTAATCAAGTGCCCTGGGTTCTTAATTCTGCTTTTTCACACCCTCGTGAGGTTCAACGTCAGGATACGTCTCTTCATTAAGATTCAAAAAACAGTCAAAAAACAGTCAAAAGACTAAAATCAGAAGTCATCATGTTTCTTTCGTGGTGGATTACGTTTCTTTTGCTCTTTCGATGCGCAATAGGACAAATTGATATTGAAACTTTGGTTCCAGAAACCTTGGTAACTTTATCAGCATCAGATGATACTCCAACCACAACCACAATCCAGACGCTGGTTCCCTTGTTGGTCGATACCTCTACAGCACCTAGTTTCCCCTCCACAGCAGAGCTTCAGTTTCCGCTTTCTTTGACACAAACATTACGCACTCTAAGTGAAAATGATTCCCAAGCTGCTTCAATCACTTCCAGCCCAAGCAAGACTTCAGTACCCTTAAGTACTCAAGCCTCACCAAAGGAAACAGGGTTCAGCACGCCAGAGCAGTTCAAGGTTCAGATTCTTAACGCCCAGAATTGGTATAGAGCTGCACATGGAGCGATGCCTCTTGTTTGGAATGATACTTTGGCTGATTCCAGTTCAAATTGGGTCGCTGGATGTGTCTGGGATCTTGAGGTATGTTTCCCTTTGACCTGGCACATCCATAACTTAAAGTGTATTCATCTGTCCGCTGCTATAGTTACTTACGTTGTAATTATAGTCAACTCCTGGAATAGGAAAATCATTTGTGTCTGTTGTGCCCACCAGTGTCTTTGGAATCGTCAACCACTTAGGATTGGAACGCCAGTTCTACAATTGGTCAGAACCAGGACCGACTAATTCTACAAAACAATTTACACAGATGGTGTGGAAAAGCACCACGTCTATTGGGTGTGCTTGGAATAATTGCCGTAAGTCCTTCTAGTTAGCTTGGATCATGCTGTAATAACTGTGCTCTTCTTTTATGTTTAATATCCAAAAAAACCTACTACATAATCAAAAGTAAGAGCAACAGGCTAACATGAAATTCCATTTTAGCACCCGGATCATCACCAGACCCGGCTACGCCTGGAGTTTCCTTGTTTCTGCTATGTCAATACTATCCCAAAGGTAACCAAGGCAGTACCACAGACTGGAAAAACAATGTGGGAGAGCTAGAGTCTGGAAGTCTCGGAGAAGGTGTTGCTGCTGCTGATGGTTTTGGGCTGAGCAGTATAACTACTGCAACCACAACAACCAGCGGAACAGCTGGGAACAGTGCATCAAGTACAACAAGCAGTTATTCCACAGCTGCTACCGGAGGAGATATTGAAAGTCTGGACAATAAGCTGGATTGCAGTTTGTTTACGATGGTTATCAGCTCGGCTATTGTCATCTTTTCAGTTGGCTGGTGTCCTTTCGCTTTGGTACCTCTGCTCTTCGCTGTTGGGTTTGCAGATGCAAAAGCAAAGCCTGAATCATATATTCCTGCTTACCCAACGAAAAATCGATGATATGGAATTGGTATCCAAGATGACCAACACGCACGTCGTTCAATAATCAGGCCCCGCTAGCAGAGGTTTGATTTAGTTTGCCTATACAACTTCAAGCCTCAATACTAAAGGCGTAGATTAGTATGGAAGTAAACTCAATGCCAATAAGCCACTTGTATATAACGAAAGTCTTGCTGCTGACAATGAAGCTTAAGTCAAATTTGTCTTTAATTTTTGCCCTCTCATATGTAACGTAACACTCATGAAGTGCTTTCCATTTTTCTGGTACGGACGCTGGATTTTGCATGATGATATCGACTCGGTCTAATGGATAAAGTATATGAAAGAGTGTAACATAAATTGGCATCTTTGATCTTATTGGTTTTCGAGCGGAACAGTCTCATTATCTATCTTTACGCAGGTGATGCCACGAGGTTGGATTAAGCCTTCGGAACTTCACCAACATATACTCATAAGTCAACTTGGCACGTATGATGATGGGTCAGTGTGTTCCATCAGGAAACCTTGCAAGGAGCTTTCACCACTTTTCACAATGGACGCATGATATTGGAGAAATCAGTTATGGATATCGGCAGATCGTTGTCGATATTTTTGGTATGAACCAATGCTATTTATTGACTTTTGCTAGACACTTCTTAATGTATCCTACCATTGAACTTTGCTCAATGTCAATTTTCCCTTCCCGATAATAAAATGAGCAAATTCCCGATCTGACATTTCATTCCCTCCATCTAGGGAAAGAAATCTTAGATTTGAATGTGCAAAAGAAATCCGACGCCGTTCCATCCTAGCTCCATCCATAGTAACTCTCCATCGCAATCTAAGACCACTGTCGTAAAATCTTTATGCCACCCTATCCCAGCCTGTGTTCCTTCAAACAATGAGCACTTCATCCATGTTTGTCTAAAATCCCAAATAATTATTTCCGATCTCGACAGCCTTTTCAACACCAGCTCCCTTCTCACTTTCAACAACAAATTTGCTCAAGCCCATAGCTCTTAATCCCTCTTCACCAGTCCAAGACTCGACTTCGTCGAGACCTGGTCTACCAATGTGCTCACTCTCGCCCTTTCCACCTGGGAAATCAGGACCTGGAACGCCGGAGAGAAAGGTATCGCGTTGGCGGGCAAGTGCTTCGGCGTTGATAGGGGTGAGAGGGCAAGCGGGAATATAGAGAACAGAACTGTCAGATTTACCAGCATGGGTCTTGTCCACAGCGTGGATCACTATAGAATTAATAGAATTAGTCAATGCAATTGTGCAAATATGATAACAAGATTTGGAAGATACAGAACTTACTATCACAGTGCCAAGCAACGTAGTCGCCTGGGTTAATCTTTGGAATATGAACCATAGTATTTTTCAAATCCAGATGTGGGTGAAACTTTTCGGTCATCTCCTGTCCATGGCTTGGGGTAGCACCATGGAGAGCAGTGGTCATCTGATCAGTTGGGATCAATCTCCAGTTCTCGGGGCTGAGGTATTCCGCAGTATACTCATCCTCCTTTCCCTCTGGCAATTCCTTGATAGGCTCAAAGAAAGGTCGAAGTAAGAAGTAAGCGGTGGTAAGCTTGATAAGTGGATTGACTTTCAATGTTCCTTCTCCAGGCGAAGTGTGGGACATACTGAGCCAGGCCTGAAACATACGGAACATGGAGCAGCTTCCTCCACCATTATAGAGATCGCTAACAGCAGGAACGCGTGATGAAGACTCAAAAGGATCAAATTGTTCCCACTTTCCATGGAAAATAGTGTCATATACTCCATTGATACCATAGCCATTGGGTTCCCAGCGTTCAACAGATCCGCCATCGGCGTGAGGACCGAGAGCAAAGATAGCATCACCAGGTTGACGGATGCGGACACGGTCAGCGTAGGCGACTGGTTGAGAAATGGAAATGGGTGAGTTAGGATCGGCGGAGTGCCAGAGATTGAGGAGAAACTTTTGGGCAATGATCATGTTTGGATGACCACGAGCTTTAACTTGTGGTGGAGACCAGTAGAGCTCGTAGACTTGTGGATCATTAGGTGGGAAGCCTATTTTTGTCAAATTTGCTAAACTAGGACGGTTTTCTCGATAAAAAAGGGGGAGATTGTTATTCAAATTTGGGGGAATATGGATGGAAAGGAATTTAGAATGAAACCACAAAGATAACTTACCCTTAGTGCTAGGATTTAACTTAACATAGTCTTCGACCTCCTGCTTATAACCTCTTGCAGTTGTCTCATCTACGACACCCCTAATGACAAGTGCACCCTTATCTCTCATATCCTTTAACTGCTCCTCACTCACGGTCTTCTCAATAACATCCTTGAAAGTCACACTTGGGATAATCTTCGGGCCCAACTCTGCAACTTTTCGATTCTCAACCGCAAGTTGTTCAATAAGGCGAGTGAAAGATGCCTGAACAGCCTCTTCGTGGCCACGGATGAGGTTGCGCTTGATATCGGCAAATCGTTCTGGAAGTGGTGTGGGCTTGGCGCCGGAGAGTGAGACGAAGACAGAAGAGATATCGCCTTCTTCCTTTGGGTTCATGGCATTCATGGAAGACATGTTGAATGATTTAGCTTGTGTTGCGAGGTTTCGAATTGTGAACTTGGGTTTGTGGTTGACAAAAGAGGATTTATGGATGGTAAAGTTGGGTTTATATTTTAGAAGAGAGGATGTTTGGCGGAAGGAGGAGACGAGGCGCGCGTGAGACAACATGGAGGCGAATCTGAACTTGTGACTGCTCTCTGGACTATGAGAATTGGGTGATTGATGAGTGGTGAATGCTCTCTATGCCGAGAGCTTCGATTGGAAATCAGGAACAGAGAGGTTCTAGAGTGAATGTATCGAATACTTCAAAAACAAAAGAACTTCTAGATGGATGGTTGCAATTGCTCGCAAAGGGAAGTTTGTGTAAAGAGTATTTGGCCTATAGAAGGAAATTCGAAAGTCCTTTTAACTATAGAAATGTATCCAAAACGTCAGTACAGTTCATGTAAATTGGCGAATCTCATACAGTACCAGTTGTTTTGGCGGCATGATTGGCGGCATGACCAAATCGAGAAGTCCGATGGCTGTGTGTGGCTGTGGTGGTGCGGAATAATATCCAGGAACCTGTGCACAGACAACAAAATTTAATGGCGGGGTAGCATGAAGTCGACTTTGGGAGGTTTCCCAGGCAATTCTCAAAATGAATCTTTGGCATATGATTTGATAACGGTGACGATGATGACAACAGCCTCTTGAGGATTCGCTTCGAGAATCTGACGCTCTAAATGTGCATTCACTGACGCTTGAACTGTATCCCTCCTCACATATCAGTCTGCTTATCTATCTATCTATCTATCAAGCAAAAATAATCCGGGGTCAATTGTCAGTATGGTATGTCTCTCATTCCATTCATCCACCCACTACTCTTATTAGGGTTGAAGCATTGAGATAGGTGCCGACCATGACGTTTCGATATCCCCATCAAAGAATCTGAATCTATACAGCCAATGATGGAACAACAAGAGCCGTAGCTACCCGAATCCGAGGTAGTGCAACAGGTCAGTTGTGTGCGAATCAAGTTCGCATTCACTTGTGCCACGAGATTCTCATTGTCATGTTGTGCTGTTCTAGTTATTAGTTTCTAAGAGTGCTGTATGAGAAGAACTCTAACACGACGGGAGAGGGTTTGAATGGCCTCGGGGGGAAAATCAGTCGAGCTGTTGATAGACATGTTTGGACTGGGACGGTAGAGGGCAAACTGCTTGTGATTGCTTAGTTAGGAAGATCAGGAACTAAGCAAAAGCTCATATGGGTGAGACAATGTCAATGATGTGTGCATTTGGCTATCAATCAAACGTAACTTGAGCTCATCGTTTCCAAGTGGTCGAGTTCATGACAAATAACCCGACAACTTTACCGTGCCCCTTCAAGTACCGATTCGGGAAATTCGGCTTCCAGCACAATGCATTGCGGATGAATATTGAGGGGAGAGAATCCATAGCAAGCGCCTGAGTTTTTCCTAGGCTTCGAAACACCAATGCGGCTCTACTTACCTATTTCGAAAGCAACAACGTTGGTTAAATTGCGATGCAAACTATAGAAGAAAGACAAGCTTATAAGAGAGTTATTCGGCACCTTGTGAACACTTCCACGTAGTTAATTAGCAAAATCACACTGTGCATAGCTCATATATTCGGCCAATCGTGCAGCTGCGTTCTCCCAGACTGTTCATATATTCAGATTCCTGCCCACCAATGACCTGCTGAAGACATGAGCAATTTGCTTCACAAATCAACAAAATATATATCAAGTCCCGTCCTCTACTAAACATTGTGGTAAGTTGCTGCCACGCTATCGAATCTTTCATGCACATCGTGCACATGTTTCAACGAATGCGAAAGGTTGAGAGATGGCATCGGACTGCCTGCTTTGAGTGGGGACTAAAATTGCTCCATTGGGTGCTCCGATGTCGAGTGAGAAGTCGAATCTCATATATCCTCATTTAGATATCTGAGATCTACTCGCAGAACAAAGGGCGTCGATGTGCAACGCGCGGTCGTCCATGCTGCTCACAAACGTCGCCATAGTGGTTCAGGTTCGCATGGTGCTCAATTGTCGCGGTAGTGAAATAGCAATGATTGAACGGCAAGTCATGGTCGAAACACATTTGGTGTTATAGTCGAACATTTTTCAGATATTGGAATTCTTTCAATGGACGGGTTCAAATTTCACAATCAAATTTTCGTTCGAAACCCTATATCTTGTTTTGGTGTGAACTCTATTATTATTTCGTCCAGAATCCTCGGTCCGAGCCTGATTATGTAAGGCCTTTTCATTGCATGATTGCATTAGCCAGTAACTACCTAGGTCTACTCAGCTCAGCAAACTTTTCACAAGTCATCGGTCGTACAAAAACTTTCTTCAAACCCACCAGATCCCTTCCGACTGGACAATTGAGCCTCAGGGACGACGATTTATTAGACTACTCAGAACATTGAAAGAAGCTGTCAGGCCTGGCGTAAGATTATGTGGCTTTGGAATCCGAATTTTGCCTCAATGGATATCTAACTTCAAGGTACTATTTCCCTGCCAGCTTTGAGGTAGAACATTAAGAGTCCTATGATCCTTTCGTGTGTCTTGATAGAAAGATAGATGCTGTGCGAAGGGCTAAGCGTATTTGGAAACTCCGCTCACGATTAAGGTGGATCTTTAACCTATCCACGTTTTTATTGCCTGTTTCCGAAGATCTCCCCTGAGTCTCCATCCGAGGTGCTGGTAGTCGTACATACTGGAGGTCTGCTGCATACTTGTTGTGCAAGATCACACGGTCTTCTGAAAGACTTCAAGAACCTTCATTCCAAGGCTAGCTGCTGGAAGAGCTTGATCTACTTTGTGTTGCATTTGACCTAAGCCATTGGACTTTCTCATCTATAAAACACAATAGGATAAGGTCACCATAGATGCTCCTATTTGCAATTACTTGGTTTAACAATCCCGGAAGAAGTTAAATCCGCCAAACCAACCATCTCCGACAGAATTTGCATTCGCCACACCACACTCCGACACAATGTTTAAATTTGTATCTTCCGATGGGACTGGGTCCATTAAGAGGCAACAGGCACAAAAGGCATGTGACTCCTGTAGAAAGCGGAAGAAGCGATGCAACCATGGCAGCAATGCAACTTCAACGAATTCTCCGCCTGCAAGAGCACCTGGCCAAGTCAACTCCGATGACCGGGTTTCTCAAGCGGCTAAGTCATACACTGCAAGTTCCCTCTCTTGTACCACAGATGCCGAATATCAAAGCACAACATCTCGTGAAGAGACTGGCCATATCTCTCCTGTTGCATCTACTTTAGCAAGTAGTGACCAAGACCTCGAAGCTGCTAGGATATTGAGCGGCGGTGCTCGTATTCAAGCGAACACGTCTCATTCCCAAGAACCTACTGGTGTTCAGTCTCGATTCATTGGAGATTTGAACCCAGAATCGATCTTTCTGGCTGCTACCAGTCCAGATGCCATTCGTGGCGTATTACCGGACAGCGTTGGGGTATACCTCTCTTCAACACTCGGGAAAAAGCCTCACCATTTTTCGAATTTACAACAGACGAGCTCAAACCTATTCTATGGATGTCCGCCTTTGGTCCGTGATGTTCTTGTGCCTCTCATAGAACAAGACTGTCTGTCGACGATGCCACCTATACCCCATCTCGAAGTGTTATCTCGGATATACTTTGAGAAGATTAATACAATCTTTCCCATCATCAATGAGACCATGTTCCGCAATCTAGCTCCTTCAGTTCCTTGTCGAGCTTTACTGGAACAAGCCATTTGCCTGGCAGCATCCAAGAATTTCGCTGCTGCGGATCATCTCATACTGGATGAAGCAGGCCCACCGATGACCTGTAAAGCGTTCGGTGAAAAGGTATCCGGCGCAATGAGGTTGACAATTGAACTAGGCATTGTGACCGACAAAATTGTCTTGATCCAAGCCCTGTGTCTCCTCTCTCTATTTATCGATAATTCTAGCAGTGAAGATCTTGCATCTCAATTCTCTGGAAGGGCTACACATTACCTTGAAGGCATGGGATTACATCTCGAAGGTCAGGTGGAGGATGCAAGCGCAAAGCTTCTATGTTGTGTATATGCACTAGATCGCATGAATGCTGCATTTCATGGTCGTCCTGTCTTGATGCATGAACGAGACATGAGAAGAGATCTCCACCAGTGCTTTAAACAGCAAGAACCTGCCTTCCGTCTATTTCTACAGGTAATATCATTACTTGACAATGTCATCGAGATATATCGACCTCCCAACCAATCAGAACAAGGCGGTATGGATGTTCAGTTCCCTGCTTTTGAAGAGTTGGTTTTGGAATGCGCGGCTGCACATATTGGTACTTCCTCTCTTGGTATGTTATCCTCTTATCACTCCACTTCCCTTTTTGGGGTATCCAATATTCTGGGCAGTAGTCCAATAATCTAAGTTCTCTAAGTTCTTATTTCATTCGAAATAATGAGTTCTTGTAAAATTGTAACACCGTCTTGAATGTTCCAAAGTGGTTGAATTTTGCCTATCACATGACTGCTTGCAGGATTCGATTTCAAATCGTGATACACAAACCATCACACCAAGTCTACCAGTCGGGGATATTGAATTGCTCTAAGTTTCATCCATGATTGACGTTTGCTTTGAATGATATTTTTACTTATGTAGTGTCTAGCAACAATTGAAATTTTCTATCACAGCATCTCTATTATTTCTCTTCGATCCCATATTTGGGCCGAACCCAAGCGTTCCACACCTTCTTACCTTCGACAAGCCCTCTCTACTAGCATTCTATCATCCACCACTCCACACGAGCTACAGGACCAACTTGTTCTATTTCCTTTCGTTCCATACGCTATATCACTTTCTCTGAGCATTGCTTATCGAGAAATGCGTCACAACAAACTACCTGTCCATCGAATGCGCGCTCGAGGTCAATTCCAAGCTAGTTGTAGGCTTTTGGAAGGCCTTGAAAGTCAGTACTGTACTGCTGCTAATGCTGCAAATATGGGAAAGAAAATGCTCAGGGAAATTGACAGAGTATTTTCTACTGTCTCTTCGGAGAATAGGCCTGCGGTGCCACAGCATGATGTCAGCAACATTTCTGAGAATAGCTCAATGGTCACTGATAACAGTACACCAATGACAAATACTGAGAATCGTAAGTCCTACACTTTTCGCTTCTGTACGATTTGCTTCTGCTATAAGCATTTTCCCCCCAACATGGTAGGTAGTTTAGCCGATTTTGTTTCGCACAAATTCAATGTTCGGAATTGATTCAATAAAACATCATCGTCTTTCGAACGATTTCATTTCTTAATTCATTTTAATACTCAGACCTGACCTTCGAAATAGAATCAGTAGCTTCCAACTCCAACGCTCAAATCATTCCGTCTATCGCTCCAATATATACTGGGATGCAAGATTTCGACCCGTCACTCTTCGACCTTAATGCTACGGGTGACATTGATCTCTTCTCTATGTTTGATCCTTCCTTTGATCTTGTCGGCTTCGACGCTTGTCTGGAAGGCAATCTAAACCTGGGATTTCCCACCCCAGCACCTCATCCCTGACCAAAAGTTAACAACTAACGTGATGGCTGATGAGAATCTGGAGGCTCACACCTGCTGAGATGAGATCTAACAGGTCAGACTTTCATCTCGCGATAACAATCTCGCATTTTTAAATCTAACTACGACGTTCCGGTTGTTAAAAACGCTGCCTTTGTTTCCAAAAATGAGATAATCGCAGCATTGAATTCTTGAAAAGACTTAAAATTTGTACCTAATGTTATGCTGCTTGTTAGTGTGGAGTGTTGATCACCTTGAATGGGCAGCGAAGTCACTGGACATAATGGTAATATAAGACCGATTCTATCTTGTTTGCACACACTTGAAGACAGTTGTGATATCATGTCAAACGATACGATATAACCTTCACCTCCAGAAATTACATTGCCACATATTGAACGATCTTTAAATTTCATAAACGGTCAACAACTAACATATGACAGATTATAGCTTATATCATAGTCGGTTAGTAAACTTACGAGGAGGCACATTTGTGTATTTTAAGTCTGGCTTCGCCTTTGTATACTTCTCTTATTACTACCGGAGGGGTCGCGCTTTTTACCTCATTGCTGTTCTAGCTCAGAGCAAACTATTGAGGGGCAACGCTCAGCTTACAACTATCCTGTCTCATATGCCCACAGACGGCTCATATAATTCATGACTTTAACTGTAATGAAAGGAAAAATTCCATTTGAAGAACCCAAGATTCGAACTGCCTGATTTGAAACGGTTTCTATGTGATTTGGGAATATTCTGAGACGATTTGTACTCCAGCTTTCGGCGTTGATCTAAAAGCATACTCTTTGCTTGTTACAGCTCGCTTTTCGTTCATATTCTTCACTGTACATTTGTATTTTGCACCATATCTAGCACTCAAGCGTCGATGAATCTAGTTTCTTTGAGAATGGAGGAATAGCAGTGAAGTTTCCTGTCCCTAGCCTCTAGACATCCTACTGCTCAATGTCTTCCTCCATTTCATGTTGTTAGCTATGTTGCTTTTTAGATCAGAAATTGAGACGTTGGAGAGCCGATACATCTTAGTAAATTTGTTTTGGTACTATAATCACAGCTCTACCACCTCGCTGTATAATGGTAGTTAATAGGTAAAACGGTAACAATAGTAAGTGAAGGACACTTCACGTGGTTAACCCGCTCGTCATGTGAAATCACGCTGGCTTATGTAATCGAGCACGTCTTTTTCATCACCTTCCTATCTTGTAATCGTTGCATTGAAAATGAGGGAACGACAGTTGATAGACAGTATCTTCATCAAATTTCTACCTCGCATAAAGACGCAAATTTTCTGACTTTGAATTACTCAACGCCTCTGAAGATGGTTGCAGGACACGGTAAATATTGTCTCGTGCATGGTCAATCTGATGAGAATTGCAGAAAACCTGGAATTTGGCTAACATAACAGACCTTGTTCTCGTGTCTGCCTACTTTCTTCAAGATTTTTGAGAATGAGGCATGTCGTATGAGTCTTTCTATCTTTGTCACTCTCGATGGGCAAGGCTACAAAACGCTGAGATTCTCTCTCGATCATCAACTGAAGCTTTTATCCAACAAGCATGCCACAAAAAATTCTGTAAAGCGACGCGATATCGTATATGCATCAAGCTGTTCGATTGTGGATGCAAGATAGCACTTCGTCGATGCCATTAGATTCAGCTCCGTGAATTCTGTTTTGCAGCACTGTTGGCAACATACTCAATTGGATGATTCTCCATACATGGTTATCGAAGCGGCAATAGCAATTAATTTTTATCCCTACTGGCTTCACAAGGCAAAGGTTCCGTGCCAAAATACCTGAGATCTCATTGGATTTTCGATCCGAGATCTCAACATACATTGCACAGCTGGATGAAAGGAAGTTTGGGCTTTTCTTTAGTGGAGGCCAATAAAGCCATTCAAATGAGATCTCGCGCCTCATTCGTTACTAACCAAAATCTATACTATTTCAAAATTTCACTTGTTTACAATATGAGAGGTGCAAATCCAAAGCCACCGCGTGCCAAGCTTCGACGAATACGATGCATAAGCTTGTCGAAGCTCCTCGTGAGATTTCCAGACTTTTTTTTCGTTCTACGTCTTATCGATGCGCATCTTGAACAGTCAGAAGCCTGACTTGAAGTCTCACAAAACGATGTAAGGGATACGAATTATCCAAGATTGCATAGAAACAGGTACTAAAATATCAGTGTTCGGTGTTAGCGGGGCTTGTGAGAAGGTGGGACCAAATTTGGGTTCTTGGACGACTTGGCACTAATCTCGACGCCTTCGCGGAATTTAAACGTTCATAGTAGGCGATGGATTTTCCAGCAGATCGGAATGCGCAAATGCTATTGACGTGGATCTAAGCTGTTCATTGGTATCATGAATGGCCGCTTGTCAACTGCTTCTCATCGAGGCTTACGATTCGAATGAGAAACCTCCAAAATCGATGACATGATATATCATTCGGCCTTCCTTTTTACAAGCTTCAACAATCACCAGTTATGACATATCAGGCGTTGGCGGTGGCTGAGCTTGCCGATCAACCACACCACCAAATCAGCTGCATAAATCAATTATGCATGCATTGCTATCTGTTGCACAAAGAGACAAATGAATTGAGAGGAATAAGCTCTAGAATTTGAACAACGCGATAGATTTAATTGGTTTAGCTGACGAAGAGATAGTTTCAATTTTTGCCTCTTACCCTTCAAATCCATCATTCCTAAATTCTAACACCTAGAGTTTGCTTGCAGCGGGTCCAAATCCGTCGATCCATTCACAGCCGCATTGTCCACTGTTCGCATTGTAAACGGGATGTTTCTCGGCAATGCAAAGGATATCGGGACACGTCTCGATAGGCTTAACGGTTGGTTTCCTTTGGTTCGAGACCTGGAATCCATTCACATTCGCATAGACCAGTCGTTGCGTTAATAGCGGGCTGCATCTCCGAAATGCAGAAAATACCGACGCAAGGATCTATTGGCTCAAGGGGTGGCTCAAGTCCATCAATCCACTGACAAGTGCATTTACCCGTCTTTGCATCATACACGGGATGTTTCTCGGAAATGCAGACTATATCAGAGCAAGTCTCGTCCCTGGTAGGTGTTTTCGGATTGTTTGGTTCCAACCCTGGGATCCATTGACAGGAGCATGAGTTGCTTGCTGAGTTGTATGTAGGCCTCTGCTCCGCAATGCAGAAAAGGTCAGGACAGTCAGGATCGCATTGGCACTTCTTGGTTTCGGGGTGATATACACGATGGTTTCCTTCAACACACTTAAGGAGTGGACAAGTTGGAGGGATAGGATTATCAAGTTCGCAAGTGCATTTCTTTGCGTAGGGCTTAAGAACTTTGTGGGCACCGCCGGCGCAGAATATTATGTTTGGGCATACAGGAGCATTTGGCTCACAAGTACATCGCTTGGTCTCAGGGTGGTATACAGGGTGAGTAGTGGATGCACACCGAATTGTTGGGCATGTCGCAGGATCGACTTCTCTAACCTTATTGCGCTCGCATTTGCAGGTTGAACTTTCGGGGTGCCAAACAGGGTGAGATCCAACTAAACAAGTTGTCGCAGTAAGGCAAGTTGTTTCGGTCTGATCAGGTATGCAAGAACACGTCTCGGTGACAGAGTCCCATACTGGATGATGTGCGGTGATGCAATTTGTTGTTGTGTAACAAATCTTCTCCCCATCATCTAGTTTGCACGAGCAAACTTTTGTTTTGGGGTTCCAAAACAAGTGAGTTCCAGGGATACAAAATATTTTGGGACATCTTGCAGGACTATCCGCTCTTGACTCTATGAAAGATTAGATGGCTATCATAGAGACCATCTAGGAGGACTTACCGACTGCGGACCCCGGAGCTGCCAGTACACCACCCAGCCCTACGGCGAGGAAATACAACAAAGACGTTGAGCGCATTTTTTTCAATGGCCAAGACAATCAAAATTTGGAATAGACTAAAAAGGTTTCAAATTGTGGAGAGGTAGGTCCAAAACTATGAGCTTGAACTCTTTAATGTTGAAGCATTCGACCTTCATCGTCTCCTTATATGTTGTTTGCTTGTACCACAACACTCACCACATTAACTTTGAGTTAGCTGATCTCAGCAAGCAAAATACAAATATTCCTCTTGGCAGCTCAAGAATTCTAAGACGCCAAGCCCGAGCTGTGCAGAACCGTGTCCATTCAACTACCCCGCAGTCGCCAAGATGTAAGGGGCCGGGATATAATTCCTGTCAGGAGAGAAATACATTCCATTATGTCACAAATCGAGAAACGGGTGATACAAAATGTAAGTTGGAACCCAGGATGACACGAGGATTTGAAATTTACAGCTTGAAGAGGTTCTTTACATCGCTGTGCGTCAGATCCCAGCAAAACTTGTGCTCCACGATGAGGCTAGATTCTGATATGGATCATCAGCGTAAAGAATGCTTGAAATGTTTCACCCTTACCTCCGTCTTACGACAGGCAGAGTTCGATTTTTGACCAAATCCTCATCCTGATGAGAATAGACTTTAGTCTCGTCTACACTGTGGCTACTGCTCGTTTTTTGACCACTCGTCTCTTCTGTTCTGTATCTTTTACGTCATACTTATATATTAAATAACATAAGATCATGATGTCTCATTTTATGCCCTTTTCAGCACTCATTCGATAAAACAGTTATGTCGTTGTTCTATCGGTATATCATCCGGCTTGCGTCAATCCTGCATATTCGGTTAACGGAGCGCGTTTTAAAATTAGGCAATATGAGCTCGGATATGCAGACGTGAGACTTTTTCAACATCAATGACATCTCATAAAGTTTCGCTGTATTTCCTCGGCTTAAGTAGCAATCGGACTATTATATCAACGTTCAACTACATGGACAGAATGGTTATCGCAGTTTCTCTGAACCACATATCTATGTACAGAGATCAATTGAGCATTAGACGGGAACCCGAGTGAGCCTACCAAGCAGCAAAAGGAATTTTTCTCCAACATAGATCGAACCAGCTCTTACTGTGGCGATTGTGTCTTCTCCTCTATGCGTCCGTATCTAGGCTTCACCTTCCTTTCTCACGGTATGGTCAGGAATGCCATCGAGATTTTCACCCATCATCAAGATTGGAACGTCAAGTTTCAACTTCAAACAGAGATGGGAGTGTTACGGAAATAAACCCTTCCGAGTAACGCTTTTTCCCTTCATTCCAGGCTTGGAATTAGCATTCTTTTTGTCTAAATTTTCTCCTGGTGTCTGTACGGTGGTGCATCTTCCCCAATATCTTTCGCGAACTTTCTTTTCTTTCTTGTACTCATTGTGAGCACCCCAATTCCATGCATTCCTCCAGAATCTAAACTGTTCACTAAATCTCTAGTGAATTTCATCCAACTTCCCAGCAACTCAATCCATTTTCTTTTCCCTCCATCGTAGAGCCTGGTTAAATATCTGATTCTCGCAAAGTATCGTTTTGCCAATTCATATTGTGTATCATCCCATATTCGGCGACCACTTTCAAAAGCACAAGCTAGATCTAGTACTCCCGCGCAAGTTATGGCATACGAAGATGTACCTGGATTCTGATGAATTCGTGAAATGGTTTCTTGGCAACGTCCAACATCTCCTAAGATAAACTCGGTACGAGCTTGCGATATCACATTGATTTCTCTATGGTCCTCGGTATCGACTAGCTGAGTGAGTTGGTCGGGGACTAAAATATACATCAATGCCATTTCTAAATGATTCAGTATAGTGCTGAGATGAATGACCTGATCTGAAAGTTCTATCTGCCATTCTAATTTGACTCTATGTATGAGTGCTCGCATTCCCCGATTGAACTTTAAAAGGTCGATTCGCCGGTCCGATGAAATAGTTCGATTCAATTCATCGATGCGTAACTGATTTTGCATCAGGCTAACATGCTTCTCTGTTGCTTTCATTAAAATATTAAACATTTGTATTCTATTGCTGTTGTCTTTTAGGTTGTTAATTTTGTTGTCCTCGATCATCATAATATACTCGTTAATATTCTGTCGTTGTACAATCGAATCTGACCAAAAAGCTGCTCCATACTCTGCAGTCTTTATTAGTTTATTCCCAATTTGCAAGATTTCTTTTTCCTCTGGTGTACAATTCACTGCGTTTTTGAGCCGTTCCAAATCGTCTATGAATAATTTGGACTCGTTTCTTAATGGCGAGACATTCACTCGCCCTGTGATATCATCTCTACCCCATACATAATCCTCTTCGACTTTGATCCCGACAATGGATCTCATAGTTCGAAAGTACAATATCTTTTGACCGTATGGCCGAACTGCATGCTCCCAAAACGATATAGACTGTACATCTTCATAAACAGTCACTGGGATGGGGTGTAAGTATTTATAATTTGGAGGTTGTGGATCTCCGTCGAGTTGAGGGTTTTCGATTGAGGATGTATAGGTAAGAATCATCTCCATCGTTGGCCAAGGAGTGACCAGCCAATAGCCTAAAGGGCGGTTTTTCCATATGGTGCCATTGAGCATTGTTTCTATGTATCCCCCATTAACCTGATACATAAGTCAGAATTTGCCCCATAGTATTTTTTAGCTTGATTATGGGGTCACCCAACCCACGGCATTTTCGTACGAGTATCCTAGCTCAGCCAAAGCTTCGTCTTCGAAATATGGTTCGATTGAGGCAGGTGGGGTGATCATTTTAACCTCTCGACTGGGGTAATTTCTAACCAATTCTATAGCATGAACTAATTCGTGTACAATCTATGATTTATTAGCGCTTACTATGAAAGTATTACAAACTGGTTTTGATGCCAGTATGCATGAGGGGCTCGGAAAATGGACTTACGACAACGGCTATTCGCCATGATATTGCATATCGTTCGGCATGGTTCAAATATTTATCTACAATCAATGGAGTGATAAAATCAACGTTCAGCATGAGTACAATATTATAGCATAGGTTTTCTTTATCATCGCCTGAGTTCCGCTTACTCCAGCGAATATCCGCAAAAGCCAACGTGTTCTGATCAGGGTACATGTTCTCATCGGCGTCTGTGTCAATCTCCCCTGTGTATGGATTTTTGCCCGGCTCAAAGAACGAAAACAAAATGTCGTATTTATCCAAGAGGACATCACTTAGTATTTTATCACGGGCTCTCTTTGTATCTTCAATGTTATAAGCTGGGTGTCGAGGGGAAAAATACTGGAGATCGGGCACGTCGAGTAGGTTCCTTTCAGGTGGTACAGGTCTGCGAGGGCTAATAAGTAAAGCGTCAAACTACCATTGAAGTCAATACTAGCTCCAATTCAATAATTATATGAAAACATCAATCGCAAATCAAGGATCAAGAGTAACTCACCCAAGGTAACATGTGACTCGATAACAAATACTGATTTGCAATCGTTAAAATTGGCCGCAAGGCTTCCCATACATATTCGTTCCGTGAATTCCAACTTCCGTACATCCCACCTTCTTCTTCTCTACTTTGTCCCCAGTCGTCGATAGTAATCGCCTCTTTTCTTCCAAACAATCTACCTGTACTATCCCATTATGTCCTTCGCAGTAAAGCGAGAATAGGTACATCTGACAGTGTGGATGCAGCCATTGGACGCTCAGTTATTGCATCGAGATTGAGGAGTTCGCGGGTGGTGAAGGAATGAAGACGGTTTCTTTGATTTGTCTCAACGGCGTCCCAGTTGCGTGTTTGCTTGGATGGAGTTCTGGATGTTGAGGCTGTAGGAGAAGAGGGGAAAGGGGGGATTAGAGTCGGGCGCGGACTCAGGTCGCTGTTTCCATCTGCAAAATCGTAGTAGCGAAGAGCGAAGGAGGATCGTTTTGGCGGAGGATCTGAGTGTATTTTGGGATGATTAGCGGAGGACATTTTGCACCGAGACTGGGAATTGGATAATTTCAGCAGAGTAGTAAGTTGACTTGGCCGTAGATATTTTGCTTAAGATGAATCTTTTTCTATCTTCATTTTTCAGGATTGGATTTTCTTTGTCGTCTTTGTTTGGCCCCTGGGATTTGGTTGCCGTTTCTTGTGAGGGGCTTTGAACATATAGTTCACTGAGGGTATGATGCTTTTTTCTTTGTTCTTTCTTGCCGTCTTTATCCATCAGAGAATCATAAAGATATTCATCACCAAAGACAGTGAGAGTATCATTACTGCGCCATCATAGTGATCCGAAATATTGACAACGCAAGTTTCCTGGATACCAGACCCTGAAGGCAACAATAGAATGATCAAGAACGTTTACTAATTTACAATTACCTGTAGCAGTGCAGAGGAGTGAACGAACTCCGAGGTACAGTAGATTTGATATCAGCTTTGAGGGGAACATACAGCATATCTCACTCCTGCGCGAGGTCTGCAGCAGCTTTCAGAAATTACTTACAAAGTTGAACGTTAAGCGCCTGAGATTCATGGTATTCGTTGGAAAATAAATCCAAGGGGGCAGAGATGAATATGGGATGTAATATTATCTATCCATTTCCCTCTCGCCCACTCTCGTATTTGCTTCAGAAATCTTGAGAAATCATCCTATTATTATTCCATATCGATAATCCATATCAACCCCTCCAGTCCATCCATCAACCTCTGTGTAAAACGTAGAAAATGATTTGCTGAAGAGAAGAATGGGGACTTTCAACTGTGAATCTCGCGGCCAGTTTTTTAGATTGGACTTGCAGAATAAGGAGTATGATATATTGATGCAGTAAATGTGAGTCGAACTGAGCTCATAGAAAGAAGACCACTGTGATGAGATGTAAGTACTGAAGTAGGACAATACATGTATAGACATAGACGAGATGACAACAAAACAAAAATTCACAATAACAACAACAACAATACTAGCGATTGCAATCCACACATACCCCATCATCATATTTTCTTCCTCCCCAAAAACAGTATATTCAATATCGAGAACCCCCCTCCTCCCGCACCACTCCACCCTCATCTCAACACCGAGAAACGCAGCAAACTTCCTCGCCCTGAACTGTTCCTTGTCCACATCTGCAGCATCCGCATCCTAAGTTAGAAACTTGTAGATACACAATTAATTATCTTTTGATACAGAAACCTAGACGAAAAACCCTCCGTGATTCTTCGCACCCCCCACCCCCCTTTCTCTTTCTCTTTCTCTCCATCCACCGCGTTCCGTCTACTTCACCTCCACCCACTCCGTGCCAATCTCCATCGATAATCTCCATAACCTGTCTAAATTTCCAAATTCGTTCTACATAAACTTTCAGTAACCTGCTCGGAATACCTGTTATACACATTACCAAGAACTGTTACGATACAAATATGGATTAGGAGAATGGATTCCGGCCCCGCCTCCGCCCCCGGCCCCGCCCCAAACACCTTAAAAGTTGACTCGAAAATTGCGGAATGGGGATGATTTGGAAGGGGATGGGAGAAGGGGTGGGGAAAAGGATGGGAGTGATTAAGTGAAAAATGGAAATGATAAGGGTATTGTAAGTTAACATAAACTCTAGGAATCACAGCTAGAATATGACAGCAATGACAGAAATAAGTGAAAATAATACTTTTTCAAAAAGAAATTGGAATTTAGTATTATCGAATATCTCAGCGCTACTTCATCACTTCATCTTATAAAATTCTGGCGCATACTCCACCAACCACCCTCTCTCAATCTTACTCAAATCCCTAATATAAACTTTTCCTCCCACCTCTACCACCTCGCTAAAAACAACCCATTCACATTTTCGATTAAACATCAAACTACTCGGATGAGCATGAAGTATTGTTCCTCCTCCTACATTTCTAAATGTTCCATCTGGTTGCATTTTTGCGGCATGGGCGAAATATCCCGTTGTAAGACATCTACGTATCTGTTCGCTTTTATCTGGGCCTCCGACTGCGAGCATATTCGGGTTTGATGATGATGATAGAGTTTCGTCTACTGAGATGCCGAAACGTTCTAGGTAGCGTTTTAATTGGGCGCGAATACTTATTGCTTTTGAGAGGGCTTTGAAATTAAGATAATTGTCGTGGGCGAATCTGGGTTGTTTTTTGCCTTTGGTGATAAATGATTGGTAGATATTGAGTAGCGTAATATGATCACCTTCCTCGACGGCAAATTTCCGTTTAGCAGTTTCCATAGCCTTTTTCTCATCGTAGTCATTGTAGAAGATGTTACCTCCTACAGATGTCATAGCAGCTATTGTGAGAATCTCGGAAAGACAATTAAACGAACTGGCTGATAGAAGAGTTTTGGCCATCATGGGTTCAACTGCTAATTCAGCCATACGTGTGCCAAGGGGTTTGGTAAGTTTGGCGTAGGTATCTAGTGCTCCAAGAGAATAGAGAAGTTCGAGCGCACGAATGATAAGTTCGGCTGGCGGGGAAGTGAGGAATGGAAAACGGACTATATTGTCGATACCAAGAGCTTTGAGTTGGAGTATTATGGGTGCAAGATTTGACCGTTGGATTTCGGGAACAGTTGCTTCTTCAAGGGCCTGAAAGTTTAATTCTGTGTAGAGACGGAAGCATTTTCCAGGTTTAGTACGACCTGCTCGAACCGACCTTTGAGTTGCAGATGCTTTAGATATTGGAGTTGCTGTTAAAGTTTCGATGCCGGTTATTGGATTATAAGCTCGAAGTTTTACGAAACCACAGTCTACGACGTAGATGATGCCATCAATTGTAACGGATGCTTCTGCAATATTGGTGGAAAATATAACCTTTCTAGTATTTTCTTGAGCTGGTTCAAAAACAAACATTTTGTGTTCGGTAGAAAGTCCTGCATAAAGAGGAAGTGGCATGATAGCTTGCGATCTTGGATGTAAACTTAATGCACGTTCCGATATTGCTTGTATAGCTTCATCTATCTCTTCTCTTCCTGTCAAGAAAACCAAAATATCCCCATCTGGTTCCTTGGTGTGGATATCAAACACTGTATCAATAGCTTTCTCCAGATAATCTTCGGCTGGATTTTCTAGGTGAAGAATATCAACAGGAAACATTCTACCTTCCAGACTGATGATTTGTCCAATTTTCCCGTCATTATTTGGGCCACTTGCTGAAGCGCTACCTTGAGCTATCAAATCATCAAGAGTAATGGCATCATCAACCTTGGGTTTCGTTTCCGCATCATCATTCGAGAAGAAATTCAAAAAATCTTCAGCTTGAAGAGTAGCACTACTAATAATGATCCTCAAATCATTCGAACGCTTCTTCAAAATCTTTTTGAGAACCCCCAAGAGTATATCAGTACTCAAAGATCTCTCATGAGCTTCATCAACCATAATGACTGAATAACGTGATAATAAAGGATCAACTAGAGCTTCTCTTAGAAGAAGTCCATCGGTCAAGAATTTAATCTTGGTAGCTGCTGATGTAACATCTTCAAATCGAATTGAATAACCAACTTCTTTACCTACTTCACATCCTACTTCTTCCGCAACTCGAATTGCTACTGTTGTTGCTGCTACTCGACGAGGCTACAGCCGTGGATTAGTTTGGGATTACTGCAGGATTGAAGAATATCTTACTTGAGTAACAGCAATTTGTTTCCCATCTTCACACCATCCTGCCTGTTCGAGAAATTGAGGTATCTGGGTGGTTTTCCCCGAACCAGTATGTCCAACTACAATAGTAACAGGGTAAGTCTCGATGAGATATAAGAGACTTTCGCGGTGTTGAGCTATGGGTAGTAAAGAGGAAGGTTTATGGAGAGCGGGAATAAACGTAGATGATAAATCAAAGTCGGCCATATTTGATTCATACGCCTATGTTGTTTATTAATAGCATCATGTCTGGTAGAAGTGATGCAAGCGTGAGGATGATTTGAGGAGACTAGATAGATGGATGGGAGAATACGCGTATAATTTTGGAGTCACGAGTTTTCACTTCTCCGAGAGTCAAGGCGGTGAGGTGTTTATTTGTGCCTTGCCTGACTCATCCACAATTAAGGCATGAATCATGGAGAATAAAAATGCCCGCCTTCTCCCCCTTGTCCGGCCATCAAACACAGCTAAGAAACGGGCTGGGCATGATACGATACCAGGACGCGCTGTGGAACATTCCAATTCCATTCCAATCCAATCCAATCCAATCCAATCCAATCCCAATTCTACTCACTTTGACTGACGGACGGCCTGCAACATTTCTATCGAATTCGTTGGTTCCTGAGGTTATGTTATACTGTCCGTGGATGGAGGCTACTGATCGTGCCAGCAATGATTGACATCTCGAGCCCCCATTGGAAGATTCTCTCAATGTGCACAATGTACACCTACCTGGGCATATCTCATATCTCAATCCTCAATCTTTTCCCTCCAGTCGAGTCTCAGTTTGAATACTTGCAAATACCTCAAGCATCGATCGGATCATGTACATCTGCTGCGCATTCAATCGAATTTATCAAATACGCACACCCAACATGTTTAATTCGATCAATATATTTCAGGATCACTCTCATCACCCTCTATAAATTAATCGACTGAAATGTTAGGATCATTTAATTTCGCTATCTTTATTTTCGAACCAAACCATGGAACGGAACTTGGGACTTGGAGGCCACTTCTGCCACCCACCCACCGCGGCACCGAGAGGATCCGTGTTCCATAAGCCCATGCCTATCATTTATGATTCTGGTCCACTATTGGTTTTCTGTACCGTTGTGGATCTCATGTACAGGAAGTGTGGGTGCGGTCTTTGAATCGGTCTGGCTCGTGCTTGTGCTTTGTGCATCGGTATCGATGTTAGCTGATGGAGAAAAGATGGAAAAGTGTGTGGAGTGTGTAAATCTTAATTTTAAGAGAGAGAGGGGGATAGAGGATGGAAGAATCTATTGGATCTGCGAATCATGATAGGAGGTGGCCATTATCCAGGATATCGCATCTTCAGATACTGTACAGTCCTATGAGATTCGCCATTCGCAAACCTTTTTGGTGGTGGTCGTGGATGGGGCGTGGATGTGAATGTGGTTGTGAATGTGGTTGTGGATGTGGATGACAGTATCAATCAATTATTGGTATCACAGTACGAGATACGAAGGAGGGGAATTTGTCAATATCCGAGGATACGATACATAACGGTCAAGTACCACGAATACAGCACGAGGCTCATTTACCACAACTTTTGGGGCACTGCATTTATACTTCCCTTGAAGATCCATGAAGCTGCTATGCTGTTGAAGGATGAATTGAGTAAGAAACCATGCAATGTAAGCTTCCTCAATATCCAAAAGAAACTCATTCTCATTTACAAGGTTTGGATTTCAAACCCATTCAGAACTCATGGGAGTCTTCGGTAACATTTTGAGAATCCTTAGGATCTATTTATTACGAGAATGGTTTCCATTGACAACAACAACAAGTGATTGCGCCTCTTTTCTTAACGGGGTTCGTGATCTTTCTCTCTTTTTTAGAATAAAATTCAATCATTTAGATTTGGGGTTTCATACTGGAAATACTTCCGTGGAGAAAGAGGCGTGTCAGAAGATTTCGTTTTGCATAGCTGAATATACGTACGAAAGGTATGATGATTGTATCAAATGTTCAGTATTGAAGATATGTTACGAGTATGTATCAATGATGTTGTGTTCGTAATATACTGACCTACAGTATCATCTCAGGTACAGATTGCACAGGATGTAGGTATATGTATGCACAGTAAAATTGTAACACGTCTAGAAAGTAGGACGACATCAACAATTTCAACACAGAGTAGAGGCAGGGAAGGACGGGGAAAAAGAGAAGCAACAATGCCATTTTAAATCCATCTCTCACTGCCGCCACCTCTTCCACCTCCCTCCTGCCTCTTCTAACGTCTCCAACTTCATCGAATGCTATTTTCACTCACTCGTCCACTTGCTCATCGAAATTAACGGTTGCGTACCCTATCCACGTCCAAAGGTTTAACTTTTTTTAGATTTAACGTGGACTTTCTAATAGGGTTTCAAGAAAGTTAAGACATCTGATCGAAATCGAGAGCATTTCACAATTCTATTGATAGAAATAATTATGATTCTTCTCGGTTAACGATGGTCTAGATACTTTGGGAGTTGAGAAATAGGAGTATTGTAGCTATGGTGGTGTTACGATAGTGAAGACTTCAATAAGCGTATATTACGGAGTGTTCAGAGATATATAATATGAAATGAATTGATGAGGGATTAAAGCTAGGTACCTACCTACTCACCGGTACATACAATAGTACAATACTTATTATGCTATCGTAGGTAGATAGATCATGTATATCTCGTTTATCATGGGGGCAAGCCCCCAGACCCCCATAGCTCGCTGCGCTCGAAGTATTGGAGATATGCTTCACTTCGTCCTGTGTACCGAGTAGATGCTAATGACTTGGCCAATTGTCTATGTCTATCGCCTCGTCCGTACATTGATTGATACGCCGATACATACATATCTCCATACCTTACTCCGCTTACCAACAATTTGTGTTAATTCTTGTGCTTCTCTCATATCACCCATATCTTCATTATCCCTCCACAAATCCAGGATTTATCCCCATAATTGAAATTGTGAATCCTCCACAACCAATTATCTATCAAGTTCGTCCAATCTTCATCTGATCATGCTCAAAAACGGACTAGTCTGCCCTTAGTTAGATCTCTATTAAATTAGTACAGAATATCCATATTTATCCATGTTTATCCATGTTTTAGTGGTTTCGTACCCCTGATTAAGCCACTTTGGGACTAGCGAGTCATGACCCCTGGCTCATCTCTTTAATTCTGGCCCATCTTCTAAAATCCATCCAATCTTCTATCTCTGTTCTCGCTTTTCTCTCTTTTGTCACTCTCCTCCTCCATCTCTCAACCACCTTCGTTCCTTTACCTTTCTCTCCCCTTCACCTCGAACCCTTTGACCTTTTCCTCATCCTTCTCAGACATCACCATCTTCTTGGAGCTTAATCCTCTCACTTGCTTGCTTGCAGGCGTCACACTCCTTTTATAGTAACTGCCTCCAAGAACACATTCATTCGTTGTTTATACCTCCCCCCCATCATTCCGACCACAGTCACTCTCTCGAGGAAAAGTAAAATCATCAATCAATCCAGTGTATCTTCTCAACCTCAATAGTCCTTCATTATTTACTTTTTGACTTTACGTCAACCGTTTCGACTGTTTCATATTGACCGTCCTATACCGAAATAAGAATTAAAGATAATTCACCAATCGATCTTCCACGTCTGATATACGCATTAATTTCCCATTGCACTCGCGCTGCCTTCTATTTACAAAGTACCATATTCGAACCGCACCTTCCTGTGAGCGAAGAAGATACCCAAGACGTTTCCGATAATAGCAAACTACGGTTTATAATTTCTTAATCGATCGCACATTTTAAACATCTCCTACAAAGCCAGTCAAATTCGGTAGCAGGATCACCTATGCCAATATGGCGGACCATCAAAGATTAGCAAATATTGTTAGGCTGGCACGTCGAGTACCATTAGCAGAGGCGGCTGCAGAAGACATTGGCAACATTGCATCGATATTGAAAATGTCATTACCAGATCCAGTTCTTATGGTAAGAAGTGCTACAACTTCTGCCGCCGCATCCTCAAGCACATGTGCTGCAGATGATACTTCTGCTGCGTGTGAAAAGCCAGTCGGCCCTTCCGCCTACACTTTGCCCGTTATTCTAGGTATCGTGTAAGTTTAATTTATCTACTATTTTGGTGGGTTTGTTCTGAGCTCTAATTATTGAACGTGATAGTATTCCTGTCGGCGGCGCCATTATCTTATTCACAATTTTGCAACGAAGATATATGAAGAAGGCTAGGGAAGAGGATCTGAATGATCCAACCAAGAATATGGACTTTGGTATGGGTAGAATTTCGAGAACTGCTGGTGGAGAATCGGGAATCTCAAACTTCGATGACGAGAAAGGAGGTGCTGTCAGAACACGACAAATGTCCTTGGATTTGGGAGGTAAAAGTCCATACTTACTACCACCAGAACTCCAAAATTCTAGGGAAAGTCTTCACTCGCTCTCAAGAACAATCCATTCGAATGAAGATCCTTATCGTCCAGTACATGAAGCCGTCGGTGGTGGCTCCATACGTTCCAAACAGGGCCGCAATGGATCTTCAATTATGACCGAATCAAGCGCTGCTCCTTCCAAGGTGTACGATTCTGGTCCCCCGGATGGACAAGGTCTCCTATCAAATGCTGCTGCAATGTCAAGAACAACTCCACCTTCAACCGGCTCTTCTCCACCACCAAAGTCAAACTCAACCCCACCTGCTAACATGCCAGCGGAACCAAAGCAAGCTGAATCTCCACAAAATGTTGCTAGAAAAGGTCTACCAGGTAATCCACGCCCCCAAAATAGGTTCCCTACTGCTATACCCGTTCCAATGCCCTATCCGGACCGGGAATCTTATGCTGGAAATCATTATAATGCGATCAGAAATAGTAACAATTACCTAGGCTCCTTAATCATTTCCGATCCATCCGCTGCTGCTTCAACTGGTCCCGCCGAACCAAAGCCAAATACAACTCGTAAAGCACCCCCTCCAGCAATCAACACATTACCAATGGATCCAAAACCTACTGCACAACCGCAACCAAAGCCCCGAAACTCTGAGATTAGTGATTACGGTGATGGAATCGAGATTACACCACCATCTCCTGCTCGCGAAGCCGCAAATAACAAGGCAAACCGTTACTCTATGGATGTTCCACCCGAAGAATTTGCTCAAGCTGGTTTGGGTGCTCCTGGATTTGACCCTAAAAGACTTTCCATGGGTTTCCGACCATTGCCTCCTGATGCTCCAGCTGATGCTGCAGAGGATCCTGAAACTCGTGCCAACAGAATTAGATCTTTCTACAAGGAATATTTTGATGACTCAAAACCAGCTCCACAAGGTCAATACATTGAAGATTATGAGGCGAACTATCCTGGTCCAGGAGATTCTACTTACTTCGATCCAGCTACCAACAGCTTCGTTTTGCCATATGCCGAACCAATTTCTCGTCGTGCTATGACACCACCTCCACGTGCACCAAGATTCCAAGGAGCACCACCACGTTCTATGCATGGTTCAATGGGTGGTTCCTCAATGCGTGGACCTCCTAGAATGCCATTCAATGAAGGACCAAGGGCATCTTCGTCTGCTTCTCAGCGCGGTCCTATGCCATCTCCAAGAAAGAATTTGCCACCCCCTGAACCACTTACTTCGTTACCTACCCCATCCAAGCTCAAGGACGACTCATTTGCTTTGCTCAACACACTCGACTTTGCACCAGAATTAAATGTCCGGGATCGTGTTGCCGGTCGATCTGAAAGTCCTTTCGGTGAAAGACGACCATATTCACCTGCACTTCCAGCATTTGCACCAATTGTTGGAGCATACGATGAACTTGCCGCAATGCCAAGCCCGTAAGTTTCTCCCTTGCTAATTCTCTCATTCAAGAGTAGAATAAATAAACTAACATATTATACAGCCACATGTTGAGGAAATCTGGTACTTTCACATCCCTTGATTTCGCTCCTCCAAGAAAATTCAAGGATCCAGAGAATATGAGTGATGCTGGTAGTATCCGAAGTAACAAGAGTGGAATTTCATCGGTTCAAGCAAATGCGATTAGAAATGGTGCTTATCGTATCAGTAAAATTCCTCAAGATATCGTCTTTACCAAGGATGATATGGCTACGACTCTGAAACCAGAATGGGGTATGCGTCAAGGTATGTGAGGTGTAAAAGATGCAAAATTTGAGGGGTTTTTACTTTGTTCTTTCTGGATTGATGCATTTGAGCGCGCATTTTTGAGGTTTACATACCTGTTAAGCCCTATCAATTGTCAATATTGGGTTTCGATTTCATACTTTGTTAACATGACGATGATTTACCATACGTGATTATCAAACGATGGACATGGTTATTTGTTTTGTCGGAAGAAGTGCTGAATTGATCTTGAATTGGTCTCTTCGAGTGTGGATTGTTGACAGCCGGAGAATAATGTCTTTTATTGTAATTAGACGGGGAAATTGGGATTGGAGCCGAAGGAGTTCTGTCTTGTGTTTTTACCATTCAAGAAACACATCTTAGGGATTTTTTTTTTGTGGCGATTTCAAGGTTCCGCGATTTACATATAGATATTACACCACGTTGGGAGATTCGAATGAGGGTGTGAAGATATCCGATGAGAGGTGTGGGAGAGAGGGGAGATTGATTGACTTGAAAAAAGTGAGATGAGGTGACATCTGGTTATTGAGACGGGATCAGAGGAGGATGGCGGAATTTGAGAGAAACCGGATTTGGATGGGAAATGGTGATCATGGTAGTTAGTCAATCAGTCTTTCTTGTATAAACTCAAAAAATAAATTCATAAAATTGAAAATTCAAATCAGATACATTTACATTTAGAATTACGGCCAACCTGTGTTCTGCTTATATCAGTTTTGCGTGCAATCATCCTTCGAGGGACAGAGCGAGGTTTGTGTCTGATGTGAAACATGAAATGATGATTCTGTAGGCTGATAATGGATGAATGGAAATTGAGGAACGAAGAAAGAGGAGTGAGGAAGATGGTTGGATAGAGGGAGTGTATAGCAAGAGGGAGCGATGAAGAGGAGAATGGAAATAGAATATGGAGATGGGGATATAAATTTGGGATTGAGGGTTTGTGTTTGGATTGGGAATTGGGGTTAGAATCGAGGTGGAGTTTGAGGTGAAGATTGGGATTGGGATTGGGATTGTGTGAGTACTGAGGGATGAGGGATGGGCGATGAGGGTTAAGGGTTAAGGGATGGTTCTTATGCTGTAGATATATCGTACTGGTTACTGTGCTGTACGATGTACAATTGGTGAGCGATTTGTGGGATTTTGAGAACTGGATTATAGGTGAGGGGTGGGTCGATGAGTAGGTTGGCAGGGAGAGGGATTTGAGTGGGTGATTGGATTTGATTGAGGGGGTTGTTCGGTGGAGTTTCTGGTGGGTGGATTGGGAATGGGTGGTTGGAGATGGAGAGGATGGTGGAGAGGGTTGGGGGGAGAGGCTTTGGGAAGAAAAGGGTATGGATGGAGAAAGTCGGGGGTGGAGGGTTGATGAATAGAGTTGTCTTGTGAGGGAAGTGAAGGGAAGTGAAGCGAAGTGTTCAAGAGTAGTAAAGGGGTGAAGAAGTGATATAGAAATGGTACAACAAAATATCGTACTCATGAGAAGTGTAGTTGCTAAGCGGTAGAACATAATATAAGGGAATGGGATAGAGTAGAGAAGTAGGTAGTGCAAAACGTGATGTTGGGATTCTAGGTCGATGCTCTATTTCTTTACGGATCTTGTTATGGATATGCTTTGAGAGTCTGGGTTTGTTCTATTGGTGTTTGATTGTATGGAGTGGTTTTTGGGTTGTTGGTTCGTTTGTTGGGGAATCGGTGGTTTGGGTAGATGGTGTGGGGATTTCGGTTGTGGGATGTGTTGAGAGATAGATGGAGTAAGCGGGGAGAGACGAGGTCCTGCTTGGGAATTTGAGAACAATATGACCAGCCAGTAGCATACTCCCGGTAGCTTCGTATTGTGGTATGCTTTTTTGAGGTTTGAATGAAGGTTTCTTAATATGTTCGAAGAATTCCGAGATCAATCAAGAATGATTGGAGCATCTACAGCTCCGGAGTGACTCGTTTCTTGTTCATCCTTTTCCTCCTCGCGAGTGATGACCCCTGGGAATACTTACTAAGATGCACGGATTCTCCATCCGTTCTTGTAAATTCTTACTTGGCTGTTATTTGGCGCTTTCGAACTCGTGGCGAAGATATTAGGGCTATTATTATGAATCATTTCCTCTTTTCTTTCGAGCTTTGGGATGAGAATGTCAATGAGAATCAAAGATGAGAAGGTATGATTTATGATGACCCAGAGCTTTAGATAGCCCATACGCTTGTAGCCCAAGAGGTCTTTTATGATGACAGAACAAACAATGCTTCGGTTATGAATACATTTTGTCCCGCTAGGCCTTGTCCTGAATAAAAAGAGATGTCACTTGGAAGTCAGAAAGACTTGAACATTTTGTAACCATTTTGTCTCCCATTTTGGGAATGTGCCATGATTGAAGGCTCATGTGAGACTACTCCCATAGAGTCAAGTTCTATGCAAATTCAAGAATAGCAAAATGAAGTCTTGGGATATGAAATATAAAGAAGAATGCGGGGGACAGAGAGTCAAGGAAAAGTCTCAAGGAATCATAGGCTTGGGAATACGGAAATTGGAGAACGCAAATCATAAAATCAAGCTAAAAATCACGAATGAAAGCTTATAAGAGTGTGATAATGAGGTGGTATAAATCCAAAAATCTTCTTCGCTGATAAAGTCGTTGCCTCGTTGGTGATTGAAGATGGTGGGGCCAAAGCGGAAGAGCCATGATTGGCCTTTCTATATCTACCCATGAACTGCAACGTGGTTTGCAGACCTTACCACAGTATTCAGCATGTCATTGGCTAGCTATGACTTCGCCTCAATGCAACGTCAAGACACCCGCCCAGCTGACCGAAACCTCAATTCTTTGCACTTATGCTCTCAAACATATCCAGGTACACTTTTTTGTTTAACATTGTGTTCTCAAGTTCTGCTCTAATCAATCTAAATGCACTTATTGGAATGCAATAGCGAAGGCCGGTTCGATCTGGTCAGAAATCTTGCCGGCAGCGATATCCCAGAATACGCTATCCTATCGCATACATGGGGGGCAGATGCAGATGAGCTCACGTTCCAAGACCTTATGAACGATACTGGACAGAACAAATCTGGTTATCGAAAGCTTCAATTTTGTGGCGAACAAGCTAAACGCGATGGCTTACAATACTTTTGGGTGGATACTTGCTGTATCGACAAGTCTAGTAGTGCCGAACTCCAAGAGGCTATCAACTCTATGTTTCGCTGGTATCGGAACGCCGCTAGATGTTACGTGTACCTTTCAGATGTTTCAACAAACGGAAACAATCAAGCCGGTTTATCCTGGCAACCAATCTTCAAAGCGAGTCGATGGTTCACTCGTGGTTGGACACTTCAAGAGCTTATTGCACCAAGATCAGTCCAGTTCTTCTGCTCGAATGGTATGCTGCTTGGCGATAAGAGATCTCTGGAGCATTTAGTTCACGAAATTACTGGGATTGAGACATCAGCGCTTCATGGACAGGACTTGTCTGATTTCAGCATTGATGAGCGAATGTCATGGGCAAAAAATCGCGAGACAAAGCGTGAAGAAGACAAAGCCTATTGCTTATTGGGCATTTTTGATGTCCATATGCCACTCATCTACGGCGAACGATCAAAGAATTCGTTTGGAAGGCTTGGGGAAGAAATTGAAAAGCGCGCAAAGAAACACTCTCTCGATGACACGCCAGCCTTTTCTGCTGCCGGTCTCAGCTCCACAAAACGATCAAAAATCTCACATGATCAATCCTCCAATCATCTCTCCCGCCTTCGAACCTCAGAAGACCCCGAACCAGTTTACGAGTATCCTACGAATGATATGGATGCTACCACAAGACAATGTATTATAGATCAACTCTACTTCCCCAAAATCGATGAGCGTCTAACGAGTTTGACCGCTGCCCAGGGAACAACATGCCGTTGGTTTCTTACCAAATCGGAATACTTATCATGGAACGATGCTTCAAAACGGCAAGATCATGAAGGATTTCTTTGGATCAAAGGCAACCCCGGTACTGGAAAGTCAACTTTGATGAAACTACTCTTCGAGGAGGCTAAGCTTAAGACAAAAGGCGATTTCTCAAAGATCACGTTGTCGTTCTTTTTTCTCGCACGTGGTACGATTGAAGAGAGAACAACTACTGGTTTGTATCGCTCTCTCCTGCACCAGCTTTTTGAAAAGGTGGTGGAGCTTAGAGATAGCTTGGATTGGATGACAGCTGATGGAGCGAGAGGCGTTGAAAGAAATGGTTGGAGCGAAGCAGCTTTAAAGCAGACGTTGAAGCATACTGTAGAAAAGCTTGGAAGTAGGTCACTAATGATATTCATCGATGCTCTGGATGAATGTGACCAGAAACAAGCAAGCGGAATGGTGTTCTTTTTTGAAGAATTATGTGAGCTTGCAGGAATTTCGCAAGTTTGCTTGCAGATATGCTTTTCTAGTCGACATTATCCCACTATAGTCATCCAGAAGGGTATTGAACTGACTCTAGAAGATGAACTTGGTCACATGGAGGATATTCAGCACTATATCAAGTCGAAGTTAAGACTAGGCAGATCCAAACAAGCCGAGACACTTCGGACCGAGATCCTCCAAAAATCTTCTGGCATTTTTCTCTGGGTCGTGTTGGTTCTTGACATTCTCAATTCTGAGTATTCAACCGGCATCATTTCCATTAAGAAAATCAGTAAGCGTCTCACTGAAATTCCACCAGGATTAAACGACTTGTTCGAAATGATCCTTAAGCGTGATGGAGAGAACCTCGAAGAACTACAGCTTTGTCTGAAGTTGATCCTGTTCACGAATCGTCCCTTGAAGCCACAAGAACTCTATTTTGCAACTCAGGTTGGTCTTGATGGAGAATGCATGGGTTCTTGGGACCAGGATGATGTCAACGTTGACCAAATGAAGTTGTTTGTGAGGAGCTCGTCTAAAGGCTTGGCAGAAGTGACGAAGAATAAAGCTTCAGACGTACAATTCATCCATGAATCTGTTCGAGATTTTCTGTTGGGTAAATACGAGTCCCAATGGTCTGGAAGTTCCGGAAGTTTTGTCGGTCATGGGCACGACACGTTAAAGAATTGTTGTTTGACTCAACTAAACGCTGTCGTCAACCAAAAAGTTATAAAATATTTTAACTTTAGCGAATCAAATTTCTGGGAATGTCGTAACATGAAGTATCCATTTTTGAACACAACACATCCCCAAGCAGGAATTCCACCCACGCAGCGTTCCAAGGAAGCACAGTCGAGGTTTCAAGAGGAAATCAAATCGAGGTTCCCATTCCTCGATTATTCAGTGTCCAACATCCTGTATCACGCCAATCTTGCTCAACAAAACTACATAGAGCAGGCAGACTTCCTAGCAACATTCCCCACTCGTCTATGGGTATTCGTGAACAACTACTTCGAGAACCACGAAATAAGACGGTATACGGAGTCGGTGACTGCTGTTTACCTCCTCGCAGAAAGAAATCTAGTGAGTCTTATTCGAATTTGTCCTCGAAAGAATTCTTGCTTCGACGTCGAAGAGCAGCGTTATGGGCCGTCATTCTTCGCCGCTCTGGCTACGGAAAGCCATGAAGCTGCTCAGGCGCTCCTAGAAATTGAATCGGAAACCTATCCTTCAAATTCTCTGGTCTATGGCTTGTGGAAACAGTATTTCCCAAATGGAATCAAGGGTGTTAATATTGGGCGCAGCTTCGCTTATCCACGAAAACGGGATATAAGATCATATCTTTCAGATAACGATCTTGAGATACCACTGATTATTATACTCGGCTTGGAAAAGTATATCGGCAAACTGGAACAGCGTATTGAAGGTGGCCGAAATTTGTTATTCCGGGCCATTGTACGTGGGCAGGATATTGTAGCCAGATTTTTATTGGAAAGTGGTGCTGAACTAAACTACAAGAGTGAAACAATGCAGACCCTTCTAGTGAAAGCTATTGTTAGTGGAAGCAGAAGCATAGTCAAATTGCTATTGGAGAAAGGCGCTGAGATCAACAATAAGGGAATTGACAAAAGAACACCTTTGACAACGGCTACTATCAAAGGACACTTAGACATAGTCAAATTGCTGTTGGAGAAAGGTGCTGAGATTGATTGTCGGGATGTAAGCAATCAAACACCTCTAATAAATGCTGCCTATAATGGGCACAAGAAAATAGTTGAATTGTTATTAGAAAAAGGCGCCGAGGTTACTTGCATTGATTTCCAGAATAAAACGCCCATTGAACATGCTATCATTGGTGGGCATACGAGCATAGCGAGTTTGTTATTAGGAAAAGGCGCCAGGCTTGATTGTGAAAATGATGTTTTTAGCACAGCGCTGTTAGAGGCCTCGCAATTTGGACGCGAAGAAATGGCTAAGTTTCTCTTACAAAATGGCATGAATGCAAACTTAAGAGATAAAAACGAGCTGAGTCTAGGCTGGACGCCGCTGATGCACGCTGCTAGATGGGGTCACGAGGCAATAGTCAAATTATGCTTGGAAAATGGTGCTGAAATCAACGCAGGATACGGTGATGGTATGACATCATTAGACATAGCTGCTTTAGTAGGGCGCATGACTGTTGTGAAGTTGTTGTTAAAGAGGGGTGCCGAGGTCGACTTAAGAATGGAATCCCCTCATAACACACTTTTTCAAGCTATTTTCGGGGGGGATGCCGCTGTAGTTGCAGTTTTGTTAGACCAGGGCGCTTGTTCACAGACTGAAAACACGAAGACAAATCATTTATTTATACAGGCTGTCAAAGTAGCTATCTCAAATGAGCATCTTTCAATACTCAAGCTCTTGCTTACAAAGTCTGATGTTATCGATGGGGAGGATGGGGAAGGTCGAACACCGTTGTTTTGGGCTATTGATTCTCAGCGCGAAAAGATGATCAGTTTATTATTGGATTGCGGTGCGAATATTGAATCGAAAGACAGATATGGTTGGACACCATTGATGTATGCCATCGTTCAAGGAGCTTACCTACCTGTTGTCAAGATATTGCTAGACCGTGGTGCCGACATCAATGCTGAAGATGACGAAGGTCAAACGCCGCTATCCGTAATAAAGAAAAATCCTACTTCAACTGATCAGTTGGAAACATATATTCCTGGATTAAAGATTGACCGCTGAGCGCTGTTTGCAAAAATGCAAGGCGGTTAAAGAGGAGAATAGGGATTAATGAGGAGTTGTGGAGGCAAAAACTTTAGGAAACACAACTGCGGTATTTCCTCTTCCTATTTAGTCCAGGATGGCAGACACGATACTATGCATACTCTAAGCACAAATCTAAACATTCAAACGAAGGTGCCCATGAATCATACTATCATGGTACGCCCAACCTCAGATATATCAAAATCGGGGAATTTGAGAGAGAGCGGCGGGAGTCTGGAGCGGAGTCTCTGTGTGTGGTATGAATGATTTTGAACTTGGTATATCTTAAGATATATTCTTAAATCGATACTGGGTACGAGATAAGAGCTTCTATTCAGGATTTGAGTACTGACTGATGAGACTGTCAAGTCGGCAAACTTCTCCTATTCGCAAACACTACGTCGACGAAAGGGTACTTTCCACGCCCGCCGCGCTGCGAAACGGGAATTTGAATATTCAAAACTCAATATCAATGATTTTCATAAGAGTGTATGAAAATGAGCCAAACATTTAGGACCCTCCTTATTTCAAATATAAGTAAGTTTGATCTCCACAAGATGATCTTTGCTCTTTGCAACCACCGCGACGCAGACAAGTAACCACGCCCTCCCTAAGTTTGTTCTGGGGTAAAAAGATGGGACTACCGACTCCCTTTAACAAATATGCGACACCGTGTATCCAATCTGCGATTCCCTATTGGGCACTCATTCAAACCAAAGAACCCCCTCTCTGAAGCCACTTAATCCACATCAACGACGAACAAAACAACCAGCACAGCACCACCTCGAGCACAATCACCCACCAGCTAAAAGAAACAAAATCAAAGACAAAAATGCAAAAGGAAATGCAACTGCCGTGAATCGAACACGAACCTCCACCTTGGAAGGGTGGAATCCTAACCATTGGACCACAGAAGCTTGATGAGCTGATAAACTGCTTTTCTTGTTGTTGAAGTAGAAGATTCATTTTGAATATATAAATATGCAGCAAGAAAATTTTCCATTTGTGGAGTTGGGTGGGTGGGGTGAGGTGGGGTGCAGATATTCTGTGTGCGAATGTTCTTAGACCCCTGGCGTGGACGAAGCGAAATGATAGTGGATATGGAATAGGGCCTTGCCTTAGTTTTGAGAGTGGAATACTAGAGACGATATCATCCATTGTTCGAAATCCCTAGAGATGTGGAGAATTGATTGTAAGGGAGTGTAGAAGTTAGAATATTCGGATTTCGGCATTAAACTTACTTTCGTCCGGTTTGAGGATCAATGTATATGATTTTGTTGTCGTTTTACAAACTTCTTGTTGTGGATATCTGGTATATTACACTCATGGCTCCAACGAAACTAGTAGCATATCGTATTGGGAAAGCTGTAGACCATCATAAGTGTTTAGGATTCATTACCTTGACGAGTGCAAACATTAAATGCCTATATAATGAAAGTCTGGCAAGACTACAGGCTCCAAATTTTCGCGATGAAGAAATTTTCCATACCCGTTCCTTCACTGGTAGCAATTCGATTGGAAATCTTTTGAATAAAGTTGTTGGACTCTTGTTGACTCCGTAATTTGCCAATCCCTAAGAGAACTTTCTCCGGTCTTAATCAATGGATGTTGAAAACGGGATAGAACAGGACTTCCTGATCCGTATAGCAGACATCAAACATTCAGATACTTTCTATATGCTTTATGGTTACGTCTATGAGTATCTCTACTCAGCGAGACATCTGATTCCGCTGCCACTAGAAGCGCTGAATGTCATCGAATATCACCCAACTAACATTCAATGCAGCGAAGGACATTCCGAACACTATCGAAAATGAAGAATCAATAATCCAGAGACCAGCATCCAGTATTCAGCACTTGCATGCTGTGAGATTGCATGCGCTCCAGGCTTTGCCTACAGGCTCTCTAGCATAGTTTATCACCAAATTCCTCAAACTTTGGTGCTCCCGACCTAGCTAATGTGTGCAGTCATTGTGCCGACAGCAGACTCTACACTCTTAAGCTGGATACAATGAATGGTAAGATCACTTTTTCACTATTCACGGTGCAATTTCAATGCAAACACTGGTTTTGTATGAAAGAGGCTGTGATGACAATCCAAGTCTTCCGACGTAAACAAAGGTAAGCATTCCATGATTGTAGTCCGTACCCCCCTCAGGTGCCGATCTTCACGTGCACATAACTGACTACCGCTATTGAATAAGCAATCATCCGGGACTCGTCATCAGGATCACAAGAACTGGGTTACTAACGTCGATCGTGTTACTAATCTGCATCATCACGGGATCTTTGCCAAAAATGTTCGTGCTCCACAAGGAAGTGAGGAGTATCCAAATATCGCTGGTGTCTCTGGATCATCAAATCAGTCTATTGATAAATTTCATTTCAACATCTATAACATGCGTATTATGATTTACTGGCAAATGCCGGTGCATTACTTTTATTGAATGAATCAAGTAACTTTGGGAGGAGAACAGAAGAGAAACATTCAAGGATTATAGATAGATAGATATAGCACGGTGTTACGTTGTGGTACGTTGTGATGCGAATTATGTAATAATTAGGTGGAGATATGAGCCACCATTCACATCCTCATAGCCTCATGCTGGAAACTATGAAACTCCAAAATTACGACTATACAAACACCTTCTCCGTCTTGCAAGTATGAATACCTACTTCTAGTCCCGTAAAGAGCTCACCGGTTCATGGCGGATCGACAAAGATAATCCCGATCAACATTTATTACCGTTTCGATCAAGAACTCATCAAATCGGAGCGAGATCCTGATCTGGAGCATGATTCTTTTGTTATTATTTGGAGATAGGGCTGATCACTGCTACCATGATGTCTGTGAAGAGTTATGTTCAGAGAATTCAACCGACAGCAATAGCTGGTCCGGGTTTCAGCGACAAGTGAGAAGGGGTGAATGAGGGACGCGCAAGACGTGTCCGGATCAAACTCAAATTTTTAGAGGTATTAGCTATGATCCAATGATCATTACGGCATATTTCTCATTAAAGTTCTCTGATACATGTGAGTCTTGAATGTGTATAACGTGATGACCTGATTCGGAACAACAGAGGTGGAAGTATGGATCAAGACCCTGAATGAGCTTTTCAGGCTGTCTAGCCAATGATAACAGTCTCACTGATTCTCTCCAGAAAGGAAGATGACGCGTTTGATCAGACCTCTTTGCAGTTGGTGTATTTGTGCCATGGGGACCGGGTACTGATTACTTATTATGCAACGTGTGGAAAAAGCAACAGTTCATGATACCAGGTGACTAACACCTTGACTTTCACTGTATAAACCTAGAGAAAATTGAGGAAGGAGAAAGCCAAAAAGCCTAACTTATTTGTGGTCATCATAGAGACTTTACATTGCCGAACAAAAGAAACTACTCGGCTTAAAGTTTATCCTTTCGGTTGTAAGCTAGAAAGCGATGTGGTGCTTACATCTTGCAAATTGACTGTCTGTGATTTGGTCTCTCCGCTCACAGGGTTCAAATCTATCTTTCAAGCGATCAAACAGTTGATGGTGTGATATAATCTTATATAGTTTATGATTAATAAGAATAGTATTGTTAATCAAACACGGAGAATGCTTTTATGCAATGGTTGAGAACCATAACAATACTAGAATTTGCAAGCATTGCGCGTAGGTAAATGGACAGGTAGAAAAATGTCTTTCATCTCAATCTTCCTTCCCGGGCGCCTCGCGAACGTAACTTGTTGTGGTTCTAATTCAGGAAAAGCACTAAGCTGGAAGTGAGCCCTGAGATGACTCCGCCTGGATACAACTTCTTGAAAGAATAACTGACATATGCATGCTAAAAAAAGCTCATTCAAAACCAATGTCCGAGTTGTAGCTGAAAGTATACGTCTACTTCTTATCTTAGTCCTTGACAAAACCTTGAGCAAAACTAATTGCTTGGGCTCGCAACGGCGAGTCAAATCTGACCGCATTGCAATCATCGTGAGAAAAGACGTGATGGGGTATGTCAGGGCCTGTGAGGGCCTGTTCACTGATAATATTTTTTTTTCTTATCATCGATGACCCAGCAACTTTCTTAGATATAAAATTTACCCCTGAAAGCGAGAGAGCAATGCGGTATCAATCTCGGCCCCTGCCGAATGGACATGGCAGCGTTGCTGCCATGTGGCCACGGCGAAAAAACTCAGTGGATTCATGAACAGCTAAGCTAGCGGTGTGAGTGTGGTCGGTTGTGAAGGGGTAGCGAAAATTTGCATTGTAGGATTTTTATTATCGGAGAATAAAAAAGCCCCCCGGTGGTGACCAATGTTCTAGAATATGCAATCTCACCACATGAATGTATCTTTCAGAAGCACGTCCTCATGGTGGAGAGTGGCTTGCTTCGGTCTTCACTTCTCTCATCGGAAATCCCGACTTTATTGTCAGCCATGTAGTGTGATTGGGCAATGGTGGATCACACATGTTACGGAAATGAAGTCTGATAGTGGAGTGCCAGTAACAGTGGCACTGTGGATGATAAAGCTCGCACGGCCGAAAGCGTGGGGGTTTATAAGCGGTGAATTCGTTTTGGCATTCTGAATGAAAAGATGTTGAATTGCAGCTCTCTGCATGCCATCACATCCGAATTGACGATGTTTCCAAGTGTTGATGTGTTGATGTGTTGACGTGTTTAATTAGTGTGAGAATTAACCCAGAAACCGATCGCCCAAATATTGAATGGACAGATAATGATCGGTACTCATGGTGTCATCGAAAGCCGAGGAAAGCGTAATCCAGCTTGAAAATGGACTTTTCCTCTTCAAAACTGATATCTTTGCGTGCATCGAACTATGTCAATAAGACGAAAAGTCTATTCTGAAACCGGCGAGATGAGTTCTATTTTGGATACCCCTATACCCATGTTTAACAGTCCGTCTCCGGAAGCAATGATGGTCGATGCTCATTACAGAGTAGATTCTCTTCACGGCAATCAGAGGACGAACTGAAACTACCGTTAACAACAACATGTAGGTTCCAAACGTGCTCAAGATGTGGTCTACTTTTGGTAACATTAAGTCATCAAATATTCGTCAGTTTGTCTTTGAGTGACAAAATTGATCGCCCTGATCGCCTCGATTGCCCTGTCCCATGATTATGATTATCAGGAGTAATTATCAGCATAGTTATATATGGCAATGGATATGGCTGTGTAGTACAAAGTATATGCATGCAGAGCATGGTCGTATGGTCTGTGAGTGCATTGAGATGAGCTGACGAACAAATCGCTGGATGTGCGGGTATTTGTAGTGGTTGCTAAGAATACAAACGGGAAAATCAACGCAAGGGCCCGTATGATACCGAAGAGTTGAACGAGAAAGTAGGGAACAAGGAAGAAAGAGAGAAAGAGAGGCAGAAAGACAGAAAGACAGAATATGATGTTTTGGGAGTGAATGATGAGTACAATACGTAACGTTGCTCCAGAAAGGGCCGGTGTGCATGAGCGGTGGATGGTGAGTGGTGATGTCTCGAAGCGCTGAGATCCTTAAATTTTGTTGAAACCTAACTCTAGTTCTGTGTAGCATTAGAGCGATAACGACATATCAATCGATGATACACTACACAGGTACACTTCATATCGCGTGGGAAATGTAAGCCACATCTGTCATCTGGCAGCAGGCAAGAAGATGGATCCATCGGTGCTAGATAGTCTCTTTGGGTCTCCCGGGTCTCTTGGGTCTATCGTCTCGTCCCGTTTCGTCTCGTCTATTCTAGTATTCATGTTATATCTTGTAGTGTGATGTGTCCTGCGTGTCAGCTTGGAGCTTGAAGCTTGTCCAAAGAGAACCACCGAATTTTTCACCGATTAATGGGGCATTGAAGATGTTCGAAAGGGGTCCAGATTATCGAAGCGCCGTGGATGGGAGTTACGGAACACACATAAAAGGTTCCAGAGGCGATTAGACTTTGAAAGTGGACATTGAGGAGAATTTTTAACATTTATCAAGTGAAGGGAGGGAAGGAAATGTGATGGGAAAAGTTCCGAGCTTTTTTCTCTCTCTCTAGCCATCCTCTCTCCTCTTACCTCTTAGCTCTTTTTTGTGCAAATATGTGCCAATGGCCAAAGTCCAAAAGGCTCGGATTTGCCAAATTCGTTCTTCCGGTCGTGCAATCCCAGTAGCAGGTGGGTAGTATTTGTGTTTGGCTACCCCTTGCCCTCGCCCTTGTTCTACGCCACGCCTGCCCTGATCGTAGTAAGTTTTTCGCTCCCGCTGCGGCTGCATGATTGATAGGGCAAAGCGGAATGGGGGGGGTACTTCTGTATGGTATCAGGCCTTCTAGAAAGATTGTAAATTGTTGAGAGCTTGAGATTCACCACCTGCCTGTGCACATGGGATTCGGAGATAGGTAAAAACCGCTGGTTGAAATTTGAATATTCTTCACATTTTCGTTTCGGGTATCAGATCTATTTGCTTACAGTGATTGTTTCATCTATCACCATCACATCATTATCCCTATCATGATTCACGATTCATGGCTTCTGATTCACCATAGACGACACGTTTAAAAGTGTCATTTAAGTTTTTATTTGCATGTGAAATCTTCTCATATCAGTGATACCGGCATTTGAAAAAATGAACGGCCTCCAATAGCTGAAGGGACGCGAATCAGTCAGCGGTGGCCAAAGCATTATCCGAATCCTCGTGAATTGCTCTGTGTATTCCGAAAATGCGAGAGAGCGTTTGCATGTTCATGCACGAAAGGATACCTATGACCCGCTCATATACACACTACTGCAAGCCAACAGCTACCCATTATTCGATAGTAAAGCGAGAGATACGATGAAGCCATTTGTGTATTTTATTGAAGAAGAAAAAGGCCCATCAAACAACCTCTGTGACTAGTTGATGCAGCTCAAAAAGAGAACACAGTCACAAGCACGCAGATACCTTCCCTACAGCCGTCACCTCACAGTGTGGTCGTCGCAATCCACCCACTTACTCTGTACTGCAATTCAAATCCGGAATAAGTCCCGACGCCCGAAGGATAGATCTCCATATCAAGAGACCAAGCACATGCGAGGGAAGACTTCATCTCCCAGCTGAATGGCTCGCTGCCCAAATATCACTGCTCCTATGACGGTGGGTCTCATTCATTTCAAACCTTGAAGCCCCCCCTATATTTTTGTGGATAGCTTGTCCCTCACTACCACAATTCGGTTTTGAGATTCAACGCAATCTGTAAGAGAGTGGAGACTATTCCCTCTATCTTTTGGAACCAATGCAATCGTCAACCTCGCACCTGATCATCAGGACTTGGTAGCCTTGCTTGAGAACGGTGTTGTAAAGATGCTTTACCGGTCATTGGAGGAATGGCATGGAACCCTTGAGTATACTTGGTCCCTTCCACCCATGACAGTATTCTTTGAATCAGATCCAGTCCATACATGCAGTTCGCCAAAACACATCACGAATATCAACCCATTTGTCTCAAAACAAGTACGGGACTCATCAATGGTTACAGGCCACCTGAATCCACTCGGATGCTACCCTCGCTTGCCAAGTATGATCCGTGCCAATTGAAAGTCGCCAAACCTTAACACCTATTACTGATATTTTGAGGGCATCGTGAGAAATGTTCATGGGCAGAGCTAGAAACTTTGGGACGATTTCCATGCATAGTGACATTGCAATTGTCACTCCGACCGTGAGAAACCTGTTTCCATGGTGTTTCTAACGTCTGGACTGTAAGCTTCTGTTATGGATTAGATGGGATCGAATAGGTAGGTTTGAGGATTATCTTATCATATCCAGGAGCAAAGGAGCATTGGAGCTTTTTGGAGGTAAGGATAAAGCTTTGGGCCAAAAGCTTGCTCTGCTCTGCTCTGCCCTGTACCATCCGTTTCTTCATCCATTTTTGAAAGAGGCAAGAGACCAAAGAAATCTGGATTCTCGTACTCTAAGTAGTGAGTAGTGCAATTATTTTTCCTTGGTTCGCCCTACTCCACTTCACGTCCCATTGTTCCTACCCTTTCAAGAGTTCAAGAGACTAATCCGTACCAGTACTTATTATGGACAATCCAAGTGTCCACTAGTGCTTTGCATCTTTTACGAAATACGGAGTACAGGCCGTTGCTTTTCTCCATTTATTCATTTATCTCTCTCCTCTCTGCCCGTCTCATTCGACTTTTCTTCTTATCTTTAGACACCAGATCCCTTTGTCTTCTTGCATTCATTCACCACCACTCATCCATGCCCCTTCATCTTCTTCGTCTATTATATCTTTCCCATTTCATTCTTTATCGTTGACTCATCACTCGATTTTCATTACAAAGGAAGACAAATTTTTAGTCTTTGTAAAAACTTCTTGCCAGGCCCGCCAGGTTTCTCTTCTTCGGACCCTTTTATATCTTGTGGCGTGTCAACCAAGATTTTGGTGCGAAAAAAGGTATACGCCAACTCTTAGCTAGTTTGCATCATACCCTGAAAGAATCGGTCCCTACCGATCGCCGAGCTTTATTAAAACCCCCCCACCAACCAATCGATATCTTCGACACTCCAGAAAAAAATCATTCTTTATATATCGTCGTTTTTTCTACGGGCCTGTTGGAGGCGATCTCTTAAAAAGATTAATTGGCCTGGAAATATCGAAAAATAAAAGTACATACAATGGCCGGCGAAAATGGCACGTCGAGCGGAAGCAATAACGAAAATACCCCCACCACCTACACGGAACTAGCATCTGGGGATATCAGTCCATCTGATAGTGTAGATGGAAGTGCAGTCAACAGTGGCATCAACAGTGCATCCCCAAGCAGGCCGAATAGTGCAGGAGGAAACCCCCCAAAAAATCGAGGAAGAGTTAGGTTCAACGCCACCAACGAAGCAAATGATTCGGAAAACAAGAAATCCCTTCACCCATTGAGGGATAAGTCTGTCTCGCCTCAGAGAATGTTACATCAGATATCAATGCCAAAGTCCACCAAATACACACCATCTCACTCAAGAAACAGTAGTTCTAATTCGTTGATGAGGTTCACACCCGATAAGGAAAAGGATAATCCATTCTCAGATCTAGCAGTTATCAACAATAGTCCCGTTCCACCAGCGCCTGTTAGCAAACCGAGACCGAGTGTACTGAGAAATACCCCGGGTGGAGGATACAAGGCAGATCTATCAGATGTGGAAGAGAGCAACGAGAAGACCTTTTCTGCTTTGGCTGCTCAGAGTCGAGCTCAGAGAATTGCTTCGTTGGTTGGAAGTCACTCGACACCGCACTCGAGAAGAAATAGTTTAGACGACGACGCAGACGATTACCCATCTCCACGACCAAGGAACCCCGGCGGTCTCCCAGTTCGAATCGATGATATCCCACTCGTTCCAATGGAGAGTAGACCATATGATGCAGCAGAGAGCGATGATGATATTCAAAACGAAAAGACGAAAGAATCGAGTTCGACCGAAGCACATAAACTCGTAAGATCACATACAAGCAAAGGTCGAAAAGATGCATTCAAAATGCCTGTACCACGTCCAGGGTTGGTATCTGGTCAAGTCACACCCGAAGACGAACATGGTATCATGGAAGAGTATGTTCCACGTCCTCAACAATTTAGAGGTGGTGTTCTTTCATCACTCCTAAAGCTTTATAATGCACCCAACACCAATGGAACCATGAGCACTCCAGCTTCAAGAAGAAATAGTGATGGCTCCGAAGGGACTCTCCCAGTTTCCCTCGGATCTTCAGGGGTTACAACTCCAAAGAAGAATGCAAAATGGTACCATCAAAAGAGTCAGTCTCAAGATACTCTCGCTGGTCTTATGGAAGCATCTGCGATGTTAGCTGCGCCTGTTGGAGGAACCTATACGCCAAAGAAAAAGTCTTCACGACCTGGAATGGGAAAACGTACAAATAGTGGCAGACTTATTGAGACAGCTGCTAGACAATTGGCTGGGAAGCCAAGATTGGAGGACGAAATTCGAATCACTATCCATATCGCGGAGACTTTAAGCAGACAAAAATATCTGTTGAAACTCTGTCGAGCATTAATGACGTACGGAGCACCAACACATCGTCTAGAGGAATATATGAAGATGACCGCTAGAGTTCTTGAGATTGATGCTCAAGTCCTTTATATCCCTGGCTGTATGATTATATCTTTTGACGATGCATCAACTCACACTACCGAGGTAAAGCTCGTTAGATCCATACAAGGAGTTGATCTTGGCAAATTGAAAGATGTTCACGAAATATACAAGGAGGTAGTACATGATGTTATCGGTGTTGAGGAAGCCACACAGCGATTGGATGCGATCATTCATGCGAAGCCAAAGTATCATCCTTGGTTTTTGGTCATGGTATATGGTTTTGCAAGCGCCAGTGTAGCGCCATTTGCTTTCCAAGGACGTCTCATCGATTTACCTATTGCATTTTTATTAGGATCTCTTCTTGGTTTCTTGCAACTTATCGTTGCTCCTAAGTCTGATCTCTACGCCAACGTCTTCGAAATCTCAGCCGCTGTCTTGACATCTTTCTTGGCACGAGCTTTTGGTTCGATTCGAGGAGGCGATCTCTTTTGTTTCTCCGCCCTCGCTCAATCGTCCATCGCCCTCATTCTCCCTGGTTATATGGTTCTTTGTGGTTCACTTGAACTTCAATCGCGTTCCATGGTTGCCGGTTCCGTTCGTATGGTGTACGCAATCATTTATTCTCTTTTCCTTGGATATGGTATCACTATCGGCACCGCTGTCTATGGTCTTATGGATCCCAACGCTACCAGTAAAACTACATGCGACGCTCCAATGAATGAATATGTACGCTGGTGTTTCGTTCCAGTCTTTACTTTGTGCCTCGCAGTCATCAATCAGGCAAAATTCAAACAAATGCCCGTCATGCTAGGCATCTCATTCTCAGGCTATGTAGTCAATTTTTTCTCCGCGAAGAAATTTCCTTCGAGTGCACAAATTTCGAATACTCTCGGCGCTCTCGCAGTAGGTGTGCTCGGTAATTTGTATTCGAGAGTCAGACATGGTGTAGCAGCTGCTGCACTGTTACCTGCTATCTTCGTACAAGTTCCTTCTGGTCTCGCTGCCAGTGGTTCTTTGCTTGCAGGTTTGAGTACAGCAGATTCTATTACCAATAGTAGCTCGTATGCCAATGGAACGGCAAAAGTTAATGGAACGAGTTCCGTTAGCGTTGGAAGTTCTGAAGACTTAAATACGATTGTGTTTAATGTTGGTTATAGCATGATTCAAGTGGCCATTGGGATCACTGTTGGTCTCTTCCTGAGTGCTTTGATTGTTTATCCGCTCGGAAAGAGGAGAAGTGGATTGTTTAGTTTTTAGATGAGCTCTATCATTTACAGGTTCTTATAGATGGAGTTCAGAAGGAAGAGAGGTATACATCACACTCATATATATTTACACGCAAAATTTCAATCGTATGGTTTTAGAAATGCGATGGGTGGACAGAACATCGTGTTAGTATTTGAGAAGAAGTTGGGAGCTAGATAGCAAGCTTCGGTGTTTGGGAGTCGCTGGTTGCCAGGCCTATACGCGGCAAATGAAGGAAAGGCGCAATTATTACATTCTTTTAACGGGCGAGCGAAGGGATTAGAGGGGAGTTATCATTATTTGCTTTTTGTTTTTTTCTTCGTTTGTGACTGGAGTTTATACCTATACTTCACTCATTCATTTTGGGACGGAACGCGATAGATGAGAACAAGATAAGATTTAGATCGGCTCTGCTTAGACTTGCTATTTTTTTGTTTCAAGGAAAATGGGTTAGGAACAAAGGAATGTAATGGGGGATGTATGATACCACGGCATGAGAAAAGGAAGGGGAAGGAAAATTATAGCGATAGAGGGTTTGGATCAATTGAATCAGACGAAAATTTGTCAAACTCTGTGTTGTCTATTTGTTGTCATGTTAAATCTTCACTCCCGGGTTTTTGTGATGATGTCAAACCTGAGACTTTCCAACTATTTCCATTGACACCAACGCATCAAATAGTCTAAATTAGAAACCGGAGTCATGACGTTCTGAGGGCCATCTAGCTGTCTGTTGTACTTGGAGATTCGTAAGCATGGAGGAGTGGAGAGGAGTGGAGTATGATAGTGGAGAACGGCAGTGGGGGGATGACGTGATGAAAATACTGGGAGTTGGTGTCGATTTTCAGGGTTCAAAGGGATGTGATGAAGTGGAGAACGAGGGATGGATCATGGATTCTAGTGTGGAGGGCAAGGGGAGGGATGAAGGGATAATTTGAGTTTACGAAGGAGGCGGGGATGAGATAGAGTATGTGGGTGTTGGTAGATCTATATTGTTGATATGCGGGATGAAATGAGAGGATTTGGAAGCTTATTCATTACGAATGTGATTGGACCTACAGAGGATGGAAAGAAAAAGGTGCTTAATTAAAGAGAAGTGTAGATCTCGGATGGAATCGATAAAGAGAGGTTTGGAACTGGATGTTGTGGCTTGTGGATGAAGTTGAGAGAGAAAGATATGCCTTTTCTTAGTGGGAAATGCGAGGTTGATTTTATTTTTATTTTTATGAATTCCAGATGAGTTTCGACGGAGATACAAAGTTTGCAAAACCATTCATTTTTTATTTTTTTTTACCTAGGTCCCTCGATGAAGGGGCGTAAGCGAGTGGTGTGGTGGTACTCGTAGCAGTCAGGAATCTGAATGCCGCGAAAATCTGTACCCGAAGTTTGTTAGGAGTGAATACTGACTTTGGAGAAAGGGTTTCGTTTGGGTATTGAGATGATGTAGTGGATTTTTCAACAAGGAGTCGTTGTTGGTGTGAAGGAGAATTAGAAAATTTGAGTTGTTCCGACTTTGAATGTGGTTATGTTTGAGACGAGGGAAATAATAAGAGTCGAGGTAAAAGTCATATCTTGAATGGTTGTGGGGATCATATGGCACTCTTTTTCACGCAACCTCATAATGGAGAAGTGCGGACTTGAGCGTTTGCATTGGACTAGATCGTGTTATGCCTCCCCCAATTGTTCATGTCTATACCCTCAAGTTTCTTATTCAGGTCTCTGTGACTACACACAGTGCCTTCAAGCTCGAGGTATCTGAGAGCTAGGCAGAAAGAACGAACAAAACCAAGAAGATAAAAACAATATTCACCTTCGCACATTGTGGCACTTGGTATGATCTGAGGAAGAATGATGATATTTCTACCCATGACGAACTCACCATGCTGAATTCAACCCTTCACGGTTATGCATCTGCACCATACATCTTTCCAGATTGCATCCGGACTCGGGAAGGCAAAAATCTCGAGCAGATTGTTTCCGCGGGGTTTGATTCTACAGCCACTTGAGCCGGCATTTTCAAGCTTGTTAAAACTCCAGCTATGTGTGGGTGAATTCTTTTACTAACGTAGAGAGAGAGTCGAAGTACTTTCAAGGCATACCAAAGTGAGGTGGCCGAACCAACTCCGGACCTTCGATTTCAAGAATTCTGCAGCTTAAGCCAGCGCGACCATCTACCTCCGGTAGCGTCTCTGGAACTCATTCTTGACTCCCTTCTCTACCAAGGGTATTTCCGGCCTCTGAAAACACGGGGGTTTTCCAACTTGATATTGATGAAATGAAGAGAATTACAGCCGGTGTAGTGTCACACAACAAGAAGTCGTTGGAAAAACAAAGGGGCCTCGGAAACTACCCAGAAGCCAACCCAGACTCGCGACTTAGAGATTCTTGGTGAGAGCTCGAAAGATCGAAACGTACGCGTCTAAGTCTTTGACTAAATCAAGTCATGCTTTGCGATCTCTGCTTCCATATCATGCACATATTCAGCCAACCTGTTGATTTTGATTTTGTTATCAAGATCGAGTGGGCTGATATTCCCAGCGAAGATTGGTTCTTTATCATCGACTCAACCTTCTGTCGAAGATCAAACATTTTTTTTAGATGAGAACGAGACGAGTATGATGTATTATATATAGCCTGTGATTCCCTCGAGCGCAATCAGTATTGGCACATCAAACATGATGTCTCAATCTTTGTCATGCAAGCAGGACGATATATGTATGCAGCTGTCACTAGCCAGAAGTCTTAATTCATCCTACTACTCCAGCTCGACTCGAGTGATACCGATCGGTCGTGTTAGATCCGTAAATCTTTTCCTATCTTTTGAATGCTTCGAAGCAGAATGTAGCCCGCTTCTCAACTTTGAAGTAGCTGCATGACTGGAGACACTGCAAAACTGCTACATTTATTTCGGTGAAAGTGGAGCATCATGATCTCACAAAATCCCACCTAAAGATAGTACAGTCGAGCTTAGCAATTCAGGGCTTGCATAATGTCAATAGACAAATACCATAGTGAGTGATCAGATTGAGAACCAGTCAGCATGAAGAATAGAGCGCCCTCGACAGAGAATACCGAAGCACGGGTTAGCGTGATTAAAACAGCAAACTATTGTCACTGACGTTGCACAATCGAAGCCTTTTACATGTAAAACCATCTGGTCATTTGTAGGAATGTGCGCAAGTACTTGGGTATCATCTTCTCTCATCTATGTCGAAGGCTGCCGAGTTGACCCTACATCAATGGCCTTTATCCCTTATTCATCTTTGTTGCAATCGTACAATCGCATAATCATTCATGCCATCAACCCTCGTCTCATCTCAGTCTTCCCATTTAACCCTCACCTCATCTAATCCTCTAGTTCCTCACCGCCCTATAAATCTCCCTCAAATCCATCCCTTCGATTTCTCCCTCCGCCACCTCTCCCACAACCCTTCCAGGACACCCTCCCACCACACTAAAACTAGGTATTACCATATTAGGCGGAACGACCGTCCCGTCCAAAATCTTGACAAAATCCTTCACTATCACAAACTTCCCAACCACAACATTCGCACCAATATTAACATGATTCCCCAACATCGCAGCTTCGATTATCGAACCAGGCCCTACGTAGACATGGTCGCCGATTTTGAGGGGAAAGTATGAGAAAGTTCTATTGTTCCGAATCCATTAGTAAATTTCTCAAGATACCCAGAAGGTCAGAAAATCGAAGAGCAATGAGAAAATCTTAACAAACCCTCTATAGATCTTCCCCGGCGGTCTCAACTCACACCCGCGACTGAAAAAACAATACCTCCCAATCGCAACCGCAACTGCATTTCCCGCTTTCTCTCCTTGGGTGCTAGGAGGTAGTGTTCTTAATAGATCACCGCGGATGATGACTTCTGCCTGGATCACTGTTTTACCGCCGAGGATAATGTTTGTTGTGCCGATTATTTGGGAACGACGGGAGACTTTGTTGCCGGTGTCCTGGAGGAGGGGTTAGCATGGCTTGATTTGGCGTGAGATTGGGATCGGATGGGAAGTCAGGGTTGAACTGAGGAGAGAAAATGACCATGGAGCGAGAAGAACTTACGGTTTCAATATATTCGCCTTTGGGCGCTTTGCGGGACATGTTTGTTACATGGTAGGAAAGTAGATGAGGTTGAGGTTATCGCGTTCGGAGCTTGATATTGAGTTGATGCGGCAGAATTATCAAGGCGGTGAGACAAATTACTTCACTGTTCAAGTGCCAGAGGAACATTTGTAGACTTTCGGTTCACAGTAAAATATGTACGGTTTGATATTGTATGTGATAAATTTCTATAGATCCTATCCATTCACTGATTCTTGATGCCGATGATTGTTCCTCTGTTACCCATGGGCCGTAGTATTAAATATCCTTCTCCCCACACCTTTCTCTGTTCTCCATGTATTCAATATACCTCACGTTTTCAACACCAATTATCGATACCATAGTATCGGTGAAACAGGTACATTGGTTAACCCATTCCATGCCCATCTATACAGTTGGTCCGGACTAATATTGATCAGCTTTTCCCCTCAAACTCCCTCAAGTGACTAACAATGGCGAAGCGTTTGGTGCATCAGACGAACTATCTTCAATCCCCGTATCTCTTTCAAATACTCCATCACCTGTTATCTTCCACCCTCCTCCAGCTCGCTTCACGAACTCTACTGCCATTTGCCAAGCATCTGTATCTGCAGCATCTCCTGATTCGAAGGTTTTCAGATATCTGTAATTGCCTTCAGGGGGGTTATTGAACATTTCTCGCATCAATTGAGCGTAACAATTATTTCTCTCCATCCAAAGATCATCCACATCAATCTTCTTCATTAGTTCTTCATCTTCTAGAGCATCATTTCGTGGTACCAGTTGACAATACAAATGATCCAGTCTTGGTAATCCTTGGGCGAGATATTCGAATTGAGCCGTTATTGGAAATATAGCAATATATCTCATGGAACGAATGCCAGGATTAATCAAAGGTAGAGTACCTGATTGAGTTCCGACAAGATTTCGCAGTATCTATTGAAAGTTAGATGAAAACCTCGGCTTTATATTGGTGATCTACTTACAGATGGAGTCTCCAATTCCCACCACAAATCTGTCTTGAAAGCCTTTAAATTTGATCCTTCATTTAGGATTAGGGATGTCCAAGGTCTAATTTGAAAGAATTCAGAGGACTTGGCACAAACACGACCCAAAGGACAAACATAATGCAACCGATCGTCAAAAGTAGAATCTGGGTTTTGTGATGTCCCAGGAATTGAAGGATCCGGACTGGTGGAACCACTTTCTTCAGGCAAAACCTCAATTTCCGTAAGATTTATTTCTTTGGATGCGGGTCTTTGCAATCGCAAATAGTGACAATCAACGTCAAAAACCCACGAATCCACATCATTAATGGTAGCTGAAGTCAGAGAAGCAAGAGCCTCAACGGGCGCAGCAATCAACACGGTTGACGGATCAATCGTGTTAAAGAGTCGTTTCCAAAAACCATCAAATTCGCATAATCGAGATCGGCCATCATGGCAATTTGATATCGTTTTCTCCCGAACTACCAAGGTGAAGCTTGACACGATATCGGCAAAAGATTCTTTACGAATAAATTGACGGAACGGCCCTGTTAAATCATTGAGGATTGGTCTATAGTCATCTTCTGAATATTTCAAGATATATCGTGTATGTTTGAATAGCAATCGCAAGGTTGCTTGCCTCCATCGCTTCGAAATCAGAGAACAATTCTTGAGGTCTTGGATCTCGGAGCTTGTAACTTCCAAGGTTGGCTCATCATGAAGTGTCGTATGGGAATATGATGGAGGTTCGATATCCAAATGACTGAAGATATTGACTAGAAGTTCATTTGGAAGATCTTCAATGGTGGGACCTTGCTTCGTAACGGTTCCAGGAGTTGTATGTGGAGTAACGTGAGATGTTAGGGCATCTTCTAATTGGGTTGACTGATGCTGAACTGATGGTAATTCTGTAGATTTGTTGTCGATTGTAACATCCTTGAGGCTATCTGGATTTGCAGGAGGAGGGCCAGAAGCCATTTTTGTAGATGTTCGAGGTTGAGAAGATGAAAACTTAAAATGGTTATTGAATTGAACAGGTTGTTTCCAATGGCTCGGTCAATCGAATTGTGGATTAGAAGAATGGAGCAAATCACTACCTACCTAGGTACATTCCCCAAAAGGAAATATATGTCAGCAACGGCTTTCGGATCTCTCCTGGACCGCCGATAAGGAAACGCGAGCCGTCAACGGAATAATATCTTAGAGTCTCTCCAGAGTATTATCTAAATATATCGTAAGCTTGTGGTCCAACATGCAAGTAATAGATGGATAGGTAGATGCACTTAGCCCGCACTTCAAAACAACAAGGGGGGCTGCTTACAGATATATGACATATGATGTTCGTTACTAATGAGGGGGGAAGTTCGTTCCCGTGTGGGCCAGCTATTAAGAGGGGAGACTTACACGTATTGATGGTTTCTTGAATTCCAATTTACATTTCTATGAGGATACTTAGAAGAATTGTATATTGATGAGTTGATTGGAGTTATCTAATATCTACCACAACCATTGCCAAACCACCTCCGAGCTTGCAATTGCAACTTTTGCACGACGGCTGGTTTATATGTCATGGAGAGAAGTTGACTGCAAGTCTATTCGACCCGGACCTGCATGGCTAGCCCTTACTAAGGTATCACCAAGCGGGGAACTAAACTATTTTATGTTGCGATCAACAGCCAGATCTCCAATTGTTGCGGGGATGACTGAAAACTGCTGAGGGGCAGTTGACCAAGTTATCGCGGCATTCTGTGGAAGTTGCTTGAGTGAGCGTTCAACAGCTGGCCTGGTATGAGTATATAAGTATAGCTCAATTGCCTCTCAATTTATTGCTACACCCATAAAAACACAATTTCCATCCTCACTTATATCCTAAGCTACAGCATTTATTTACCTCATTGACTCAGTCAATATGTCTTCCGAAAAGCTTCATCGCAATCCTCCTTTCCGAGCAGAACATCTCGGATCTCTACTTCGTCCAGAACAACTCCTATCCATCAAACATGCTCTCGACAATGGAAAAACCAATGTTACCAAAGAAGATTTGACAAAAGTGGAAGATGTATCTATCAATGAAATAGTTCAAGCACAGCTAGACTTGGGCTTTCACGCTGTAACAGATGGAGAATATCGTCGTCATATGTTCTGGTATGTTACTACATATCATCCACTGCCCCTTCATTTCTCCCGTTCTCTTTCTCCCCACCCCTCAACACAATAAAATACAACAGACCCCCAAACTGACCTTCAAAACAAGGGGGACCTTCTTCCCCGGCCTCCAAGGATTCGAAGAAATCCAAAACCCCCCTCTCGAATCCTTCCGCCGCTATGTCCCCGACATCGACGCCTTTCTGGAAGAAGGCCACAAACCCGGTGAATCCGTCTACTGCACCGGCAAAATAAAACACATCGGAAGCACCTACCTCTCTCAATGGAACTATCTCAAGAATCTCCTCCCAGCCGACAAAATCAAAGAAGCAAAAATCACCCTCGCAGCTCCAAATTGGTATCACCTCCGCTACAAGACCGGACATGCTTACCCCCAGGAGATCTACCCCTCCGACACCGAATACTTCGCCGACATAGCCAGCGCCTACCGCAAAGAGCTCGAAATCCTCTACGCAGCCGGCCTCCGAAACATCCAAATCGACGATCCGAACCTCGCCTACTTCTGTTCCGAGAAAATGCTCGCGGGGTTCAGACAAGACGGCGAAGATTCAGACGCCCTCTTCGACTCATACATCCAGCTCTATAACGATTGTTTGCGCCATCGCCCCGCAGACATGCACGTGGGCATCCATCTCTGCCGCGGCAATTTCGTCAACGGGAGACATTTCTCCGAAGGCGGATATGACGTTATCGCGACCAAACTCTTCCAAGATCTCAACGTCGACACATACTATCTCGAATACGACACTGCGCGCGCAGGAGGGTTCGAGCCTCTCGCTTCGCTGCCCAGGAATAAAAACGTCGTGTTGGGGTTGGTCACGAGCAAGTTCCCCACGATGGAGAGGGTGGAAGAATTGAAAGAGCGGGTTTTCCAAGCGGCGGAGAAGATTGCGGAAGGGAATCGAGAGACCAGAGAAGAAGCGCTGAAGAGGATAGGCGTGAGTCCGCAGTGTGGATTTGCGAGTCATTCGGATGGGAATAATATGGAGAGGGGGGATATGGTGGAGAAGTTGAAGTTGGTGAGGAAATTGGCTGAGGAAATTTGGCCGGGGGAACCATGAGGTGGGTTGAAAATTATGGAGGAATATGTGACGATGGGATGGGATGGGAGGATGGAATTGGATGTATATAGAATGAATGATAGGTGTATATATGATATGCAGTTTTGGCTCTTGGAATGAGAATCAATGTCTCCGAGTATCAATACATAGGTATTTACTACTTCAATGCTGTATATGCAAACTTTTGGTTGAAACCAAACTACTGACTACATTATTTAACACTCCATCCATCACGCATTATCTGACGGTGTTGTTATTCGAGTTGTATCATTTTGTTTTAAAAAGCAAGAGCCAGAAGAGAATTCACTTCCCCTTATTCCCCCCCGCACCGAAAAATTGCTTCAAAGTCTCCAGCCAGCGAGATGTTTATGACTTTGAATATGCACACACATACACAGCACAATAAACATTTCACATACAGGTTGCGAGAATCAAGTTGACCAGAAACAAAAACCCATCAATTCTCCATTGACAGGTACGGTGTGATGTCCAGAAACGCCTGCGCCATCTAGATGCAAGCTCTAAGTTGCCATACGATTGACCTATGCCTATACGCTATTCCCAATATCCGGGTTACGTGCCCAAAACAATCCTATAACCCAAATAGATCTACCCAATCCAAATGCAATCCTATCCTATCCTATATAAAGCCAACCGTCTTATAAACCACCGGTCCGCCCAAGGACGCCCGTCTAATCATCGAATTTATCACTATCCGAATCGTTCTCACTCAGATCCACTTCTCTCTTCCTCCTATCCTCTTGCATTTCTCTAAATGTACTATAACTCAGTAATAAGAATGCCACAATAATCAACAATCCTCCAACTATAGCGGCCGGACTCAGAGGTACCCCCGTAAATGCCCAATCCACAATTGCCACGAGGAAAATTGTTAATAGTGCAGCGACACTGCTCAAAACAGGACTTGTAAGACTAATCAAAACCAAGAAACTTCCAGAGAAAGTCGCATTTGCGAGGACGGAAATGGCAAGCATCCAAGCTGCTTCGCCGTGAGGAAGTTCAAAGGTTTCGAGTCCAGTGAGATGAAGAATTGGGAGAGGAATCCAGAGAACGAGAAGAGTGAATGTACCGATTAGGGAGCCGAATGTATTTGCGAATATCATGCCGCGACCGGGACTTGTTCCTTCTGGGGGACAAGCCAATTTTTTATACAAAACTTCATAGAAACCATATAAAACACTGCCAACACCAATAACGAGATTTCCCAAAACTCTATTTGATGCCTCGTCATCTTCATCACCAGGCTTTCCACCCACTGAACCTCCAGATTTTCCTCCATGTTTCGTGGGCGTAGAATCTCCATATGCCACGATCAAAACTCCAAAAATCGCAACCATAACCGCAAAAGATTTATCCCATCTGAGAGGTTCTTTTAGGAGGGGAACGCTGAATGCATATGCGAAAAAAGCCGAACAATTGTATATCGCCGTGAGATCAGATGGCGATGTTAGATTCACTGCCACATACCATGATCCACCAGCAACTGTGAGAGCGCATGTAACGAATGCGGTCATTCTGAGCATATACGGAATTGGGGATCGTTGACCTCGTGGAACGTCTAGTTGTCCTGATTCTACCATTTGTGCGGTTGTTCGAATGAGATATACGTGTCTTCTCCAGAATGTCTTCCATGGCATTTTCCATTTTTGTAATCGCAAGATCAAAAGCTGAGTAGGCCATAATAATGACCATGATCCGTGAGTAAAGTATCTAGAGTATTCATTTAGTTTTGTTTGGCATTGTGTAAAATAGGCGCCACGACTTACAACATGCAATATGCTTTATTCCACCCTAATTGATGTTGTATATACACAGCAGTTTCGGTTTGTATGACGAAACTTATCAAACTCAAGCCCAAAAAGAAGGCTGCATATGTGTATTTCTTTTTCGTATCTAATTTTGCTTGAGTGTCCGGACTACGACTTCGCATAGTAGATCGTCTCGAAAATGCAGGACGTTCGGGTGGATCTTGGGAAGCATTGTATCCTAACCTCCCCCTCTCGGGATCATCATTTTTGTGTAATAAAGGTTGATGTGAACGGCCATCTGTAGGACGATGCAATGGAGGTCTTCTTCCTTCCATATCGTCGTCGGATTCTAAATCGGAATCTTCTTGTTCGTCGGTCAATGGACTAACTGGCGACACTTCTCTTTCTTGTGTTTTGTGTGCGTAGTCGTTAGTGCGAACGGCAGGACTGCGAGAGGACACCCTTGAAGAATTTCCAGATATGGGATTCGAGGTCTTCCACGAGTTGTTTTGTAATGCGGTTACTGATTTTAATTCCTGCGTATTGGAGGATGTCTGGTGATTCCTATCAGACATGCATGCGGTTCGGGTGGGTGAAGTGACAGGTTTAAGTAGAGAGGAGGGTGGTTGATATCGGAATAATCAATTAAGATATGAAATGGTCAATCTCGAATCAGGACTGACAGGTGGATTTCGTGCGTGGGTTAGCTTTTTCAGTTAAATTTTTTATTGGCGATTTTAACTATAGCTAGTTCCTGTCTCGTAGGTGAAGTAGATAACAAATTGGAATTGATGGCATAAAGTTGGTTGTAACTGCAACTGTAAAAGGAGAATTCTGAAGACCAATCAATACGCATTTGTTGTCGTCATTCTTTAAGGCGATGGATCTGGCGATGGGTATGGAGATGGGTACGGATTCTGAATAGAGTGTCCACTGTGCAACTAGGCAGTAAGCAGTGTAGTGTTGTGTGGTATCCAGTAAGAAGAGGAGTGAAAGCCCTTGTACGAAGTGATTGGCGTCGTGAGTAAAGGCAAGGCAAGGCGTAAAGCGTCAAGCGTTAAAACCCGAGGAGAGCAGAGACCAGGTCAGGCATCGAAGTGGATAGATGACAATGAGCCAGAGAGTGCGGGAGACCCTGGAGAAGACCCTGACCGAAGGTTGGCTGGATCAAGAAGAATTATCAGATACCTGCTCCCCTTTGACCCCACGGGAACGAATCAACAGACCTTGATTTGATCAATTTGATCCGATCTGCTGGCTAATAATGTGGTGCAAGTTACCAACGAGATCTCAAATCTTGGATGTATATGGTGTGGTGGGTGGGGAGGATGGAGGGACGATGGATGGATGGTCAAATGGTAGGTAGAGGTAACAATGGGTACCGGTACACAGAGAATGACCAGAAGAAGAAGCAGTGTGGTTGCTCGAATGCAATTTGAACTGGGAAAGGGATTAATAGATAATTGCGAGGATTGCTAGGTGTCTCTCAGGGAGGTATTCATAGGTGATGGTTGGATGAGTGTTTTAGGAATTTGGACTATTTTCATTTTCATTCTTATACTCTTCTTCTTTTTTGATTGCTCCTACTACCTACTACCTCGATCCTACAACTACTGCCGCGACCGAATAACTACTTCTATCAAAGTTTCATTGACGGTTGTTCTAGAACAATAAGCGTGTACGGGAAAGACTCTAATCTAGAATCCTTTCATCATGACAGTCAAGGAGAAAGGGGGCAGGCGAGAGGGGACAGGCGAAAGGAGAAAGCATCACCGGCGAGCTTGTCATCAAAGAACCTTTCCGAGCGCATCCAAATTCATTTAGACGATAAGCGGTTATTGCACGCAAACAACTCTCACACGAACATGAGATTATATCAACATTTTACCAACTCCCCTTTATGAATCTACACCCCCACCAGATGTGTATCACTTATTAGGTAGGTCAAGCAGTCGTGTTGGTGGTGAAGGTGGGGTGAGTGATGCGATGCGGGGTCAAACACCATGGCGTCACTCCATTCAATCTTCATTACTACCAATACCTACTCTGTATTGGAATGTGAATGTTCGTCTTTACGCAGTATCAACACAGTGTTCATACCTCATATCTAATTTTATGTTCAAACTTCCCTTTGGCCCTTGAAGACCGAGGATACTATTATACTTGATAACCAAGAAGCATCATCCCTTATCAACCCACTTCCTCAAGATGCCTCTCATAGCTACTAACCCCAAACCTCGAATAATTCTTGGTCTTATGAACTTTGGCCCAGATCCATCCACTGGCGCACGCATAACTTCATTGGATGAATACAATACCTTTCTCGATCATTTTCAAGGCGCCGGATACAATGAAGTCGATACCGCACGTACATATGTTGGAGGGAAACAAGAAGCATTCACACGCGAAGCAAAATGGCAAGAGAGGGGCTTAACACTGGCCACGAAAGTCTATCCAACAGAAGCGGGATTGCATACAGAAGCAGAAATAACGACTAGATTTGAGACGAGTTTAAAGGAGTTAGGGACAGACTGTGTGGATATATTCTATTTGCATGCTGCTGTTGGTTCACCTCATTCTTTCGAAATATGACCGAGTACTGATAGTGAGTTGTAGGATCGTGCAACGCCTTTTACAGAGACGTTAGCAGCTCTCGACAAACTCCATAAGCAAGGCAAATTCGTCAACCTAGGACTTTCAAACTTTACAGCCTTCGAAGTCTCAGAAATAGTTATGCATTGTAAATACAACAATTGGGTGCGGCCGACAGTATACCAAGGAATGTACAATGCCATTACCCGTTCTCTGGCTTCCGAGCTCATTCCATGCTGTAAACGCTACGGTATCTCTGTCGTCATTTACAACCCGATCGCAGGCGGTCTCTTCTCAGGTGCCTACAAGTCATCAGAGATTCCAACTAGTGGACGCTATAGCGATGCCGTGGGAAAGTTAGGCGAGATGTACAGAAAACGCTATTGGAAGGAATCGAACTTTGCTGCATTAAAATTGATCGAACCCGTTGTTCAAAAACATAATCTGACAATGGTGGAGACTGCATTGAGATGGTGTATACACCATAGTGCACTGAATGTTTTGGATGGGGATGATGGAATTATCATGGGAGCGAGTAGTATTGAGCAATTAGATTCGAACTTGAAGGACTGTGAGAAGGGACCATTGCCCGAAGAAGTAGTAAAAGTTTTGGATGAAGCTTGGGAGGTTTGTATAGCAGATACACCCAATTATTGGCACTTGGACTTAAAGTATGAGTATGATACTAGGAAGGCACTGTTTGGCGTATAGGTATAGATTAGATCTACTTTTAGACTCGCGTCGAGATATACGGTTGTCTTCGTAGATGACAAGACAAGAAGCCAAGAACCACATTTGAAGTCCATATCCATACCGCCATTCAGTACTGAGAAGCTATCAAAGATTGCAGTCTTGTGATACGTTTTATACAAGTCGATATCATGACTTAAGGTTAGTTAGGTAAACTGTAGAGAGTATTGAATCCTTCTAGAACATTCAAACTTTCGATAGACAAAAACCAAGCCTTACTAATTATGCAAATTCCATGTGCTATCTCCTCAAAATCAGTTTTGTCTCAACCCATCCATAGCTTGTATCAGATTCTTTGCGATATTGAAGACTCGTTAAAACAGCGTCGACTATTCCCATATTCGGCTAGACATCGGTCCAGAATCAACGCGCTTCGCGTCATTCTGAACATCGTCGCGTCTTCCCACATTCAATTTCTCAGATTACTCCAATTTCTCAACCTCATCCTGTGCATCTATTTCAAAAATCGGGATCAATTGCCCTTAATCTATCTAGCGCAAATCCTTGCAACATAATTGCGATCGCTCTCCACATTTACACATTTGCCTGGTGCGGGTATTCAACAATCTCAACATCCACCTGCTGTTCGCACATTCGCAAACCCCTCCGTTTGACAGGGACCTATTTCAGGTGACAATATGGTCAATACTGGAGCCAAATCTGGGCCAGGGATTTATTCTGCTACGTACAGTAATGTATGCATACCTACTTGGATTCGCTAGATTTTGTCTACTTATTTCTCGTCGCTGACTTGGTTAGGTGCCAGTGTATGAGTATTTGTTCGGAGAGGCTCTCAAGGAACATGGTGATTCAATTGCTGCTCCCAACCTTTAAACTTCATGTCACTAACTATTCCACAGTAATGCGAAGACGACAAGATGATTGGATTAATGCGACACATATATTAAAAGCTGCTGGATTCGATAAACCTGCTAGAACAAGAATTCTTGAGAGAGAGGTTCAGAAAGAAGAACATGAGAAAATTCAAGGTGGATATGGGAAATATCAAGGTTGGCATGCTTCAGAAACGTAGGGATTTGGCAAGACTAAAACCATATAGGTACTTGGGTTCCTCTTGATAAAGGTCAATCTTTGGCACAAAGAAACAATATCTATGAAAAACTTCGGGCGATCTTCGAATACACACCTGGCGAATTTAGTCCACCTCCAGCACCAAAACATGCTACAAATAAGCCAAAGGTCAAGAAACCAGCGGTACCGAAGTGGGGAGCGAGTGAGTTTCCTGGTTTGAATTTTGGTAAATTGTACTAACAGCACAGAACCGGTACCTATTCAACAAGCTGCGGTCACCCGTCAAGTCGAAGAAAATTACGATAACATTAGCACTCAGTTAAATGACGATGAAAGTGTGCCAGATGATGTTACAGTCGCTTCCGCTTCATATATGGCAGAAGATGATCGATTCGACATATCTCAACCACCTACTGGACATCGAAAGCGCAAAAGAGGTGAAAGAGATGATTTCCATGAAGATGATCCAGTAGATGTTCGAGCACAAGCTCACCTTATGTGGGCTGATGAACTCTTGGATTATTTTATGGCACCTCCTACCGATGCGAACTCGACTGACAGAAGACCCGAACCACCAATAAATTTTGAGCCTAACTTCATTATCGACACAGATGGCCATACGGGTTTACATTGGGCCGCGTCAATAGGTGATGTGGATATATTAAAACAACTAAAGAGATTCGGTGCGAACACAACTTGTCGGAACAGTCGTCAAGAAACTCCACTCATTAGATCAGTCCTTTTCACAAATTCTTATGACAAACAGAACTTTCCTCTGATTGTTAAAGAATTGATTGGTACTGCCAATGAAGTAGATTCATGTGGAGCCACAGTTCTTCATCATGCAGCGGCGACCACTAACATGAAGCAAAAGTTCAGATGCGCTCAATACTATCTGGATGTTCTTTTAGAAAAATTTATTGAGATCTATCATCCAGATGAGGTTCAGAGATTACTAGATGCTCGAGATATCAACGGAAACACAGCTATTCATATTGCGGCCAAAAATAAAGCCCGCAAATGTGTGCGAGCCTTGATGGGTCGTGGTGCGTCAACAGATATTCTGAATGATATGGGCGAAACGGCCGAAGAAATAATTCAAGACCTGAATGCCTCTCGTAGATCAGAAAGACATCAACAAGCCGCGTCTTCTTCGCCTTTTGCGCCAGACTCGGCACGTCATATTTCCCACTATGATGATCTTGAACAGGAAAATTCTCGAGGGGTTGCCCATATTTCAGAAGCAGCAATGACTCTTAAAAACAGTGCTGAACCGATTTTACTGGAGAGGTTACATGCGTTAGCTTGTAGCTTTGATGAGGAATTGGCAGAGAAAGAAAATGCAGAGGCAGATAGCAAGAGGATTCTAGAAGGGGTGAAGATGGAACTAGCGGGGGTTAGGGAGCAAGCTAGACTATTGGCAGAAGAAGAGGAGGGTGAAGAAAATTCCATCGCCGCAAAAGCACATCTAGTCGGTTTACAGGAAAGAGTTCAGAGTCTAGTAGAACGACAACAACAACTCCTCCTCCTTTCCCGCACGCAACATGAAGGGTCAAAGATAAATGGTCATGGAGGTGGCCAGGTTAATGGAAATGCAGATTTGGAGGAAGGTGAAAATGAGAAGATCATGGTAGCTCAACATCTTCAAGAGGAAATTGAGAGGAGAAAGGCTTTGGTAGGGGAATACATTGGAGCGCTTGGCGTTGCAGGCGGTGGGGATGAGGGAGAACTTTATAAGAGGGTTATTGTTAGGGATTTGGGAGTGGATGAGGGAGAAGGTGGACTTAGTGATGAGGGGTTGGATGCTTTAATTGCTAATCTAGAGGAAGAAAGGGGCGGAGTTGGGTTGGAGAGAGAGATGGGGGATGAATTGTAGGGTTGAGCTTGGAGATGAATCTTCTATCCTTTCTATGGGAAAGCTTTTGGTTAATCATAGGCGCTTGGGCTGGGTGGCAAAGGGCTAAATGAAATGGGGTGCTTAGGGATCACTTCTGTTGACATTTCCGGCATTGCGATGGTTAAATGAATTGCTAGCTGGTCAAAGGCGCTATGTGGCGATTGTTGACTGCCCGCATTTGGGGTAAATGTTTGGTGTCAAAGATACAAAGGAGCATGTATAAATGAAAAAAGACAATACCATCATTAGATTTCTGTTTGAGATGATAAGGATTGAGATGACGACTATTGCGATGTGATACTCATTAATAAGGCTATATGAGGAGACGCAAAGTAGAGAAATCATCGAGTTTGAGGTCGTATACGAGACGGGGTTGTAGTTGGAAACTTAATTCCTGGTTTAAGATGGGGACCGAAACAAGAGCAAAGAAAGTATACTTGAGATTAAGAAACTAGGTAATTTGTAGCTGCCGGACAGTTTTGTTTTGCGACGTGCAACAATATATATTTTTTGAGAGAACACAATGACGAGAGGACGAGGGGCGAATGTGTCGTGGCGGAGAGCACGGAACGAATACTAGAGGAAAGAAAGGGGGCTGAGGGCTGGTGAATAAGCGAACACCTTGGATGCCATCCCATGGGGTTGAATGAGGAATCAGGAATCAGAGATGGAGGTTAGAGCCACTTTGGATCGAGCAGTTTGTATGTATACCATGAATCCATGCCAACTTATCATTTCACAAAAAACATATCTATTCGTAATCGTAATCAACAGTATAGCGCATCACTGTGTAAATAGAAACTCTGTCGTGGGAGGAAATGGGATATTGAAGTTTGTGTAACTTATGATTCATGCTACTTACTACTGGAGATTGGAGTTGCGGGATTTGTTTGTTAGTGGTGAGGGGAATGGGAATGGGGTTGAAGTGATAGTGATAGTAGGGATCTAGATTACTGATGATGGTTTGCATTTACTGCTATTGCTAATGGTGAATGCAGTTGTACTCGAGCATGCTGGTTCTGTGTTGACATGCTTGAGGTTCGGGATCATCTGGGTACGAATTGATTGTGGTTTTGAGAAAATTCGGAAATGCTTATTGGGTTTTCGTTCGGTCTTTTCTCTTTTTTTTACGGGTAGATGACAGTGATGCTTCGCATGATGACGGCCAGTGGTGAGGTGAGGTGAAGTGAGATGAGGTGAGGCGACAGTGGTACAATTTAGTGACAGTAATATCCGTCAAGAATAAGTTGAGCGCTTTTATTTTCATGACTTGGTAGTGAGGGAAAACATAGCATTCGTGGACTATAAAGCCCTGTGGTAATTCTATTCTGTGCCTCTTTTTCCGCAAAGCTAGTCCTTACGGCTGAAGCTCTCTAGATATATATATATATACAATTGAAGAAAGAAATACGACGGGGAGGGAAGGATATAATATTCATAAAGGCAATGATATGTATGTACACCAAATCCCTCATTTCGATAAGAACTAAAAAGAATATCCTGCGGCAGTAGTGAATATCTTCTACCGACTGACTATAAGAGATTCAAGCCATTCTCAGTCGTGACTCAACCAAGATGGCTTGACACCGAGTTCTCCATTATAAATTGGGAAAGACCAAGATCTTGTTTCCTGTACATACTAAGGATAGAGCGAATTATAGAGATCTCTCCTTGCGTGTTTGTTTTGTGAGATCGGAAAAGGGAAATGTGGGAGGGTACATAGACAGGTACGGGCCCAAATAGATGATGTGCATAAGTTGTCGAAAGTGACAATATTACGCAATAGGAGACTACTGATAGTAGAAATTGATGTCTGGTTTACACTAAGGGAAAAGGACCATCCATTTGCATGACTTCAGAGAATGAAAGTTATAGAAGACGATTGAAGACGAGAGTCCTTACGTACCGGAAACTGCCGTGTGCTAATGGTCTGGAGAGAAATTGATCGGGCGCTGAATTTCATTTATGTAGTATTTTATTTTGCTCGCTGGTGTAACTGACAGGATATTCATTGGGCGATTCGAACTCTTGATCCACGATCGAGCTAACGATTAAGGAGAGCCAATAACAACCGACATCTAAATACCTCGAGTCCTAGACCCATCTACCCATTTATATCTTTCGATCTTAATTATGTAATTCCATTTTCCAGCTTCCTCTTCCATACCCATCTTCTTACAAATAAGGCTTCTCTCCCAAACTACACACTCTATCACCTGCTCTCGCCTCGGCACTAAATTATCAAACGTTAGTTTGCATCTACTTATATCGATCTCCAATCGCACCGAACCAAGAAAGGAAGAACTTACTAATCATAAGTGGCACAATGCCAATTGCTCCTGTTATCCCAAATCGCCACATCGTTCTTACTCCACTTCCATCTGATTTGTGCATCGTGATTCAAGGGCACTAAACTCTTCAACCATGGAAGTAAAAGATCCGATTCATCTTTTGTGAGAGGATGGAGACGTCTTGTGAACCCTTGGTTTATGAAAAGAGATTTTTTGCCAGTTACAGCTGTTGTATGTTAGTTATTGAACTATGTATGACGAATCAAGCTGATTGGAAAGGGAGAATGGAAGTAAGGGCAGGAAGGGCAGGAAGGATATGAAAAACATACGATTTGTCCTAACAACTGGATGAACGGCACTCAATTCTTTTCCAATATTCAACGGGCTCCCTCTCATATCTTCTCTAATATCCTGTCCGAGTCTCCTTGCTTCATCGTGGAAGAAGCTCGCATCATGAGTCGCCGTCAATCCTTCCAACATTTCCTTCATTTTTGGACTCAGTCTTTCATAAATCTCGTTTCCGGAAGCCCATAAAGTATCGCCACCTGTTTCAGGCAAGGTATGAATTTTCAACATGGCATAATCGGAAGGGACTCGTTCAAATGTGATGTCGGCATGCCATCCCGTACTGGCAAATCGAGATACGTCGGACAGTTGATGAGTTAATCCACCGCCTTTGGCTTGCTTTGTGGAAGAGATTACGGAGACTTGGTCACCCAGTTCGGAGGATTGTTCGGTGAGGGGGTGGATGTGGAGGGTAGAGGATTCAGGCTGGGGCAAAATGTTAGACGATTGGAAAATTGCATTCGACAAAGACGAGGAAGAAGACATATGTTTTCCAAATCATTGGAAAGGGGAGAACAACGTACAGCTCCAGATGCTTTTGAGATACGTTCGATAACAGCTTTCATTTGCTCAGGATTAATGTCTTGATTTTTGAAGAACACTACACCGCGGTCGGAGACTATCTCGTTGTCATCAATACTATTTTCCCTACATCACGAATACGTATTAAACTTACTTGTGAACGCCAAATCCTTGAACAATTCCTCGGAAGTATCTGGCGACAGGAACTCTTTCAATTGAACCTTTTCGTCAAAGACTCTTCCAATTACCGGTGTCAAGTCTGAGTGTCCAAATTGATCCAAGATACCATTGTTGACTAACGGCTTGGTACATCTTGTACGAGCAATTGCATCTTCGTTTTCCAGAACTGGTTTTGCGGTAACATTGATGAAGTCGGCGGAAGGCATGATAGCTACGTTTTCGTTCACTCTGCGTGAACGTTTCGAAGATCTAAAAATAAAAATATGTACACAGAATTTCTAGAAAGCAGAATGAAAAAAAGTAAAGAAAAGAACAAAATCCCAAGCTCCTCATGTAATTATCATATTTATTATCTTCGTGTCAATAAAGTTCCCGAGGTACGGAATAATTCGAATGCCATCACATCACAGCATCTTGTTGGTCGGAACCCCGCAATCTGTAAACACACCCTGGTCAAAATCCAATTGCGTGATATGTCACCATTCGAATTTAACCAGAAATGCAAAGGAACCGCGGATCTTGCATTTGCATCTGGAAATTCCTTCCGTTATGAAATGAAATTTGCTGACAGAAAGTCACCGCGGTGATAAAGTCCCAAGGATAAGAATGGGGCATGGTCCATAAAGTGCCATGGGGATGGACTTGTTTAAATACTCAAGGTAGGTACCGGATACTTCTTATTGGATTATTTTCGGCTCAATTGATTTCTTTCTCCAAGCCAGAATCGAGAATTGTAGCACTTGTAGCACTTGCTCTACTTGATTTGCTTTCAATCGACAACATGGAGAATAAAGACACATCGAGGAAGGTGGTTTCAGACACCGGATCACAAATATCTGTGACCAATGTTGGCCGTGAGGCATTGGCTGATGCACTTCCACCTCACGAATCATATGAAGGAGCTCATAGATATGATCCAGCTGCTACATGGACGGAAGCAGAGGAAGGAAAGGTGATCCGAAAGACTGATCTTTATCTTTTGGTGTGGATTTGTGTCATGGTAAGAATTCTCCTCTTTTGATTGTTACCCTGATTAATGACCTTCTATCCAGTTCTTCGGATTGCAACTTGATAGAGGAAATTTATCCAATGCTACAGCGGATGGTATTCTGAACGATTTGAAGCTTACTACCGATGACTACAACAATGTAAGTTCCCTTCGCTCCCCTACTTTCAATGTATTGGTATAAATACTCACAAGTTGGTAGGGAAATACGATTCAATTGATGTGTTTTATGACAGCTGAATTTCCGGTCCAGTTCTTGACCAAGCGTTATGGATTCAAACATATTCTTCCGATCATGATGATGCTTTGGGGTACCGTCTGTAAGTTAAACAAACCTGAAAACCTCATGAATCGAGAAGGTGACATAACTGACACTACCACCTCAGCCTGGACTCAGTCTTGGATGCATGATCGTACATCTTTCTATATTACTCGTGCCCTCATTGGACTCTGTGAAGGTGGTTTCATTCCTGGTACAATTCTCTTCGCGACATATTTCTACACGTCAAAGGAACTATCCGTTCGTCTCGCTTGTTTTTGGTCCACACTCAACATCGCGAGAGTAATCTCGGCTTTACTTGCTGCTGGTATTCTCACAATGAGAGGAGTAGGTGGTAGACCAGGATGGTTCTATTTGTTCCTGATCGAAGGACTATTTACTTTTTTGATCGGTTTTATCGTAAGTCATGCCCTGCTATGATTAGTCTCCTATACCGAACTAACAAAAAAGCAGAGTTTCTTTTACCTACCCCAATCGCCAACGCAGACCACCAGTGTTCTATGCCGCAAGTCATGGTATACAGAGCGGGAAGAAGTAATCATGGTGAATGTAGGTTTTAAATTCCAGCAGATTGCTTCGATGCTGACTAGATAGCGAATTCTTCGGGATGATCCAGCAAAAGGACTTACAGCATTGAGAGAACCGGCCACATTCAAAGACATTCGTGAGGCATGGGGTGACTCTTCCATGTGGGGTCTTTACTTCATCGGCTTGGTAGCATACATTCCCGCAACACCCGTTCAATCGTATATTACACTCACATTGAAGCGATTGGGATATTCCACCTTCAATTCGAACATGCTGACTATTCCATCTGCTGCCATACAAATCGTCACTATGCTCTCACTTGCATACAGTAGTGATTTCTTTGACGAACGAACGTTTCACTGTATTTTCGGAGAATTTTGGATATTGCCGTTACTTACGGCACTCTTGACGATCCCTGACGGTGGAAGAGAGTGGGGTAGATGGTCTTTGGTGACATTGATTTCTGGATGTAAGTGCTTGAATACGATTGCTATGTCCCCAGCAACTAACTTCGAACCAGACCCCTATTTCCATCCCATTGTCTCCGCTTGGATTTCAGAAAATACTTTTGATGTCAAGAAGCGCGCTATTACAGCAGCGACTTACAACGTTATCGTCCAGATTGGATCCTTGATCGGCTCTCAAATCTATCGCAAATATGATGCACCATATTACAAGCAAGGAAATAAGGTTCTTATTTCCATTTGTGCCTTGTCACTTGTGACATTTGCGGTGCAAAGACAATACCTGATTGTATTGAATAAAAGAAAGGAAAAAGTTTGGGATCAAATGACCCTTGAAGAGAAGGCAGAATATCAAAATGATAGTGCGGCGAGAGAGAAAGATGGTAACAAGAGACTTGACTTTAGATTTAAGTATTGATATTGGGGTTGTTGAAGAGAACGGTTGGATTGGGGGAGAAAAATCGAAAGTGGTATAATGAAGTGGTAGTGTAATAAATTATGTCTCCATGCACCACGAATGGTGTGGAAACAAATTCAGATATACGAAAGTCATGAATTGAATGTGTGAATGGCGGAAACATACAGTTGAAATATATGATTCTGAAGAGGCTGAGTGGAAATGCTGGTTTGTATATGTGTGCAATGGGCTGGAAGTGTTTTGAAGAGAGTACATGATGACCTTTCTTGGAAATCACAAGAATCACATCAAGGCGTTCTGACTGAGCAGAAACACACGGCTATAGACTTGGCTTTCATTCGCAAGGTCTCCTGGAGCGGCTTGGCTTTCAACTTTGTACCGACAGAACGAGGCGTATTCTCCTTCTATCTTCCATCGAAGACAGGATGGAGCCCATGATGGATCAAGAAATCAGGGCCGTGCCCAGAAAGATTGAGATGATTCATAGTGCAGCAGGCTACTTCAGGATATAGATGATTATGCGTTGTTAAATTCCCAACAGCAGGGCTGATGCATCGATCAATGCGGCTTCTGCAAAATGACGAAACTCAGGTCGCACATGGAGAGTTAGATCATGTCGCCGCGAAGCAGCTCACGATAAAAGCTCGTGCTAACAACCCCAAACCACCAGCATTTCGTAGCTTGTACTTTCATGCGCTACTAGCGCATTAAATAGAAGTCCAAAAGCGTCTAACCAACATGATGAAAGGTTGTTATAGTTGATTGTAATCTAGCTCCAAATGTACAATTAGAGTTGAGAGCGTCTGCGTCAGATAAGACAAGGAAAGTCGTAACGATCAGCCTAGAGTTCATGAGACGCACGGAGTATGAAAAGCTCACACAAGTTACTAGATGACAAGTCCAGCCGAATTTCGGGAGTTGAAACAATGTCTGGGGTACCGCTGTGGATATTCTCAAAACGTCATATTCTTCAAACGTAAATGTGAAGCATGCGAGATAATAAAAATAGCACCAAGCTATGGCCACTCATCCAAATGACATGACGGTGCGATGTAGCTACGCACCTGAATCCATAGCTAGTGAGAAGACAGCCTAGGTAGGTAGCTAAAGCTGGGCAATTGTCGTCTAAAAAGATGATACTTCTATTGCTTCTCTCGAGAAGATGTGAAGGCAGTTCGACCCGACCCGGAGTATCAAATCAGATCGGGGCCATTCGTTCCAGAGGATGAGACGTCAAACTGGTTGTTCGGCTGGATGCAAATGTGCTTCTTTTGCAGATCTTGAACTGGTATAGGAGAGAGAAGCGACTGCCCCTCTCTTTCGTCATTGCTGTTGTTGTCGTTATCGTCTTTGCAGTTTCATCTGCCCATACATGTAAATGCAATTGTAAACTATTCCAACTCTACCCAGCAGGAAGTAGGTGGTAGGCAGATGATGTGATCTAGATGTAATGCTCAATTAGCCGTGTTGTGGTCCAAAGCCCATACAAATCGTTCTCAAAACTCTATGTAAAAAGTTCACAGTTCTGTGAACTCATTATAAGGTTAATTACGGCGATTTATTTTATGGGGAGGCCGTGCATGGTAGGAAGTGTTCTGCCGAGACTAAAGCTGAGTGTGTGTTGCATAATCTTTTCATAACTATTTCATAAAGTGCTGATCTCCTATCTTATCTGATGCTCATGAAAAGCGGTGTAGGATTTTCATCTGATTTAATCCAGATCGGGTAGCTCAATGGGTTGATGAGCCAATGAGCGAGGCACAATTCGGCACGACCTCATCATGGCGCCTTGCTAAATGTGGCTTGGCGATTAGATCCCCTTGCACAATTATTTTGGCGGCAATCATTGATTAGCACCAGAGAATCAATTGTCTCGGCCCTGCCCATGTTGCACTTGAACGCTACTGCGTACATGATAATCCATGGCCATGATAACCACAATGCATATCCCGATGCGTGCCCGATTCTATTTGAGCGGCTAGAATGAGGGCTCAATAAAGCCCTGCCCATTCACCGTCGAGGATTCACCTTCGTTTGGTGGTATTTCTCCAATCGCCTTCATCTTCTCAACATCTCACTTCGCCTTGAATCTCGAGAGTTTTGGGCCGTTGCCAACAGCTAGGACAAGAACAATATTTCCCCTTACCTAGCTACACGTCGGGGGTTACCAAAAAATACCACAGGGGTTTTTCCGTCTATCGCGAGAAGGTATCAAGTCTCGTGGGCAGAAATCTTCCGATAAAGGTAACTGAAGATGGGAACATGAGGCAGATAGCTGGCTTACACTCATCCGCAGATGGCAGCTCCTACTAATACCAACACTGTCAACGACAAAAATCTTGATGCAATGGCTACTCCTTCTGCGGGGCCCTCTCCCACTCCTACAATTCCCACATCTCCCATGCCAAACATTACACCTATCATGTCTTACGATAGCGTCGACACCTCATACAATGCCGATCCATACTCTCTCCTCGATTCTAAGAAAGGCGACATAAGCATTGCTACACTTCGCACACAACATCCTCATCAAAAACGAACACGGAAAGTTAGAAAGATCAAGAATTTCTACGATAGACAAAATGCTCTGATCGATGCATACCTAGGGAGCAGTAATGAGGAAGCCGCAGAGGTTGAGGATGGGATTCAAAACGGTGGAAAGATTAAATTCGCTATCTATGCTAGTTCTACGGTCAACTTTTGTTTGTTCATCATACAAGTCTTCGCCGCTGTCTCAACCGGAAGTCTAGCACTTTTCGCCACCGCTGCAGATGCTTTCGTAAGTCTCTAGGTTGATTATGTGCTATGGATGAAGACTAATGTCATATACAGATGGACTTGGTTAGTTCTATCGTGATGTTGATTACTTCACGAATAGCCGCCAAACCTAACATCACAAAATTTCCTGTCGTGCGTAATTTGTTCTAATCGTTAAAAGTTATTCTCATCTCACAATTCTCTTAGGGTCGTAAGCGAGTTGAAACTGTTGGAATTATTCTCTTTTGTGCACTTATGACTACCGTTTCCGTGGAATTGATCATCGAATCCTCTCGAAGTTTGGCAGATGGTCCAAGGGAAAATGAAACGCTCAAACCGATTCCTCTAGTGTGCGTCGGTGTCGCTATCTTCTCCAAGGCTGTTCTATTCGTATACTGTTTTACCTTACGCCGATATCCAACATGTGCAATCTTCATGTTGGATCACCGAAACGACATTGTGGTTAACGCTTTTGGCTTAATTATGTCCATCGTGGGTACCAAGTATGCAAAAGTTTGGTTCTTGGATCCCGCTGGTGCCATTGCTATTGCATGTTTGATCTTATTCTCATGGGCGTCAACCGCTTTCGAACATATGTGGCTTCTGGTCGGGAAGAGTGCCCCACAAGAGTTTTTGAACAAGCTCGTATACGTTGCACTTACTCATGACCCCAGAATTCTAAAGATCGATACTGTAAGGGTTCAACCTTTCCCTTGACCTTTGGCTATGGCTAACCTCTGATATAGGCGAGAGCGTATTCTGCCGGTGAAAAATACTATGTCGAAGTCGACATTATTATGAGACAGGAAGAAACACTGAAAGTCACACATGATGTTTCCCAAACTTTGCAAAGGAAGCTTGAGGGTATGTCTGATGTACTGTATTAAATAACTTTCAGAAAATGCTAACAAGATAGGTTTGGCGGATGTCGAAAGAGCTTTCGTCCATGTTGATTACGATGATTTACACGATATCTTCGAGGAGCATAAACCGCTTTATGAGATTCAAGAACCCAAAGTTCCCATTTACGAAAGGGTTCGAGAAAGATTCAAGAAGCAACAACCCGGAAGACAAGAAGGTGACGTAACGAGTCCGACGTCTTGAGTAGCAAATCTCACACTTGACCGAAGAATGAATGATTATGGACTCGAAATGGGAACGAAGTTACAATATGGAGCTTGACTTTGGGATTTGACTTGGATTTGCAACGGCTGGAAAGCAGAACCTTCCCCACTTTTTGTAATTCGCATCACGTTGGAGTAAGGCACTGAAAACTTTTCTCGTCATCTATTGCCGAGCGAATATCTAGTTTGAAATATGATTCATAGCGAGCCTCTGATGCATAACATTGACGAAGAATCCAAGTACCAAACTTTTGATTCAGGACATTTTCGATCGATCAATTTACCGAACCTCTGCCGGACAATATCAACGAGATCGACATGAGAAAACATTGTGTTGTGGGCCTGATGCGTTTATTCTTGGCTACAAGGTGGATGATAGACTATCCGACAAAGTGTACATACGCAAATTAGGCAACGTCAAGTGCAATAGGTTCGCTTATACAACCTCTCGTTGGCGCACACGTATGTTCATTCGCGATTGAATGTATTGACTGGTGGGATGGATAAAGCGAACGGAAAGCTGGGGACTGAGAAAGAAATGAGCATATGAAAATTGGTATGGAACAACTTGAAAGTTGATGGTTTCGATGAAGCATGATCTTGTCCTTCTTGACGGGCTGTAGAAGTCGGTGGATAAAGGGAAGAAATGGAGTTTTTTGCGGTGTTGATAGATGGAAAATTACCCCGGGCTTTTCTACTGCATGGCATTAATAGAATAAGAGCAATTGAGAAATTTGAGAAATGTCTTGATCAACGCTGTTGATTCGCAAGTTTGATCTAAGTGTATGAAACTTAAGACGGGAGATCTGTTAAGTGCAGACGATGGTGAAATACGATAGGAGTCGATAATCTTTGTGTTGACATAGGACTGACAGAAGAGTATAATTAGCATTGAGATCGCTTGATACTAGATGTTACACAACATGAGTATTCTCACATCGTTGGAGTTGGCTGATATAGAAGACGATGGGGAGAGAGCTTTAAGCGGCGATCAGTGAGAAACTTTGCGATTCTCAGCTTCACTGCATCTCGTCCACCCTCTCCTACTTCTTAGTGGAAAGTGGTGTAGATACTCCAACGTCTTACTTGAAGTTGAAATTTGAATAGCTTATTGTTGATGTTAACTTGGTTGATAGATGTAGAATACTTCAGTCTATTATGGTTGCAATCGTTCTTGATCATCATTCTTAAGTATGGGAAGCCATATACTTGTATAAGAACGTGCCAGCGCTTCGCTAACTAGTGCAGTGCCTTCTTGCGACCACATAATCAATATTCCGATGGTTATAGTGCACCAGGTATGATTGGCTAATGGAGACTGCTGGACTGCTATTGGGAGCTTGGAAGCTTTTCGATGTTGAGGGAAGACAAGTTTTGCTATGTATTCGAATGTGTAAGGGGAATCTGCTTTGTGAGGAATAATCATTCTTATTGCTGTGATTTTGTTGATGAGATATCACACTTTTGATTGTTGTTGATTGTTGGCGGGAGTTATGGAAGGGAAAATAGCGTGGAGACTGAGATGAGCTTTGAATTTTGTTCGGAATTTGAGTTCGGAATTCGAGTCGGACGGCTATTGTACAAGCTACTCGAACATAGGAAGGCGAATAGACTGTTCATCAAATTGCACGATCATTTCATATGATTAATCCCCCGTCAGTTGGTTCAACTTTTGGTATCAGTTCATGTCATTTCAACTAACCGTTAGTTCAGACTTGTGACCGAACTAGTAAATCTTCTGTCACACCTACGCATTTTTGCCACTTTGTGCAGTGTATGTCTTGAGCATACACTTAGTGGAGGGAAAGTTCTTCCACGGGGGGTTGCTAGTTGTGCTCACGATAGTTACTACGTCTAGTATGAACCTTCTCCTCTTTTGATTGCAAGTTCCACAAATCATGCCCCTATAACTCTTGTGTCTAGGACGAGGATCTTATATAGTGCCCACGAAAGCTTTACAAGCCCTTTTAATTGCAAATCATATACTTCGATCTTGTACTAGGTGCTTGCGTAGGGTTTCTAGGGGACTGGTGGATACCGGTGGAACTTGATGGTTGTTTGAATAGATCGTTGAGGGGCTTCGTATTTTTTTAGTGCTTAATGCTGCCATTCTTGCGTTGTAACTATCGAATAAAGGGGTTTAAACTGCCGACATTGACGCTGGGATACTCAGAGCTGCGAAAATAAACTGCTGTCAGTTTTTATTAGACAGTGGGAAGGAACAGTATTCACGGGTCATTGAAGTCAGGGGTTAAAAGGAAACTTGTTTGCCACATACGGTACTTTTCCGTTCACAGGGAAAGACCTCTGCGGTCCTATGGAGAGTAATTCAGCGGTGAAAGAAAGTAATAGTTGAGATTCCTTTCATGTGTCTTGCAAATCACTATGCCTTTCTTGCTATTCTAATATCCTAGTTTTCTTCTCTTCCCATGTAGAACTAATCTAAGCATCTTTTGTTTCCCACTTATGCCAGCAATATATATCAAAAAGTTCAAAGTGTGATTGATGCAGGATTATCATGATTTTCAAGTATAATAGTTGAATAAAAATTCTCAACCAACACATGGAAGGTGAGATGGTGATCTCAAATTTCCAGCTGCCTGTTCAAGATTTAGGGCGATTTATAGATGCTAATTATCACCAAAAATCTACGACCCACCCCTAGACGGTGAAATGGTGAGCTTGTTTGTATCTCCAACTGCCTGTTCAAGATTAGAGGCGGTATATACGTACTACTCATCAATGAGAATACACAGTACAGATTACGAGTTCAAGACCTGAGCTTTGGACGAAAGATAAAATTACCCACTGAGTTACGTTCTCTTTATATCCACTATTGTACTGGTACTCATACGATCAGAAACTTTGCAACTGCGAAGCTAGATGCATGTAATATAGATAAACTATAAGACGATTAACCCGACTTCATCAGCCGCGGATTCGCGTACTTTCTAGCCGCAGGTTCCGCGGGCCGTTGAAAGAACTTACGGGGGAATGTACACCTCAGGGAAATATCTTCGGGGACTTTGAGAAAAGATGAGATAGAGTTTCTTATCTCCGATGGTGGAATATACATGTTGAATTCTTATCAATAGGTTCGTACCAGCTTTAACTTAGCTTGACTCTTGAGTCATAATAGTCTGGGTTTATTACTGTTTAAGCTTGGTATTATATGTAATGGTATCATTTGTGCCATTTTTGACAATATTAACAAGCTCGAAGACTATCTGAAAGATATACTAGTTCGCACAACATTTCTGTTGAAAAATTACAGGTTCATTTGATACCTACTTGTTACTTTGGCGAGAAGAAAGAAGGGCACTAGATGTCAAAGTTTGGTGATCAATATTGATGAATATCAAATCACCGCCGACTTTACTTCTATTGGTTCTTTAGATTATCACTGCTATTAATATATGCTGTTACACTATCCTCACGTATTGAACGCATCAAATAAACCTTCTAGTTGAATGAAGTAGTTAAACATGCTAGATACAAAGAAGAAGACTAAGTCAGCAATGCGAGCTCCGAGTAACGTAAGAAATATCGGAGCCCCAAGAAGACAACTGGGCAAGTTTTATCGACTGCTAAAAAAAGTTATTAGAGTTAAAGATAAGGTTTCGTATTGGAAGAAGAGGATGAAGAAAAAGAGAGGAGGTCTAATAATAAGGGTGCAGAAAGAGATGCAGGGCTTGTGAGACCGGTGACGGGTAGAAAATGTTCTAGAAATATGGAAAGATGCTCCAAAAGGCCTCAATTTTCCGAATCAAGGAACTCGAATCATATGTTGAATTCGATTGGTACCGTAGCTAGTAAGGGGGCTAACTTAGCTTTACATAAGCAGGCTTTAGCAATTATGGATTTTGCTCCTCAGTGCCATAGAGTTTCGAAGCACTAATGGGAATAGCCTCCTCTTACCCTATGATTCGACTCTCTCCCGTATTGGCTCATTCTCTTCAACATGTATATTGCCCCAATATATTTCAAACGTGAAGAATGAGGTCTAATTAAGGAATAGAGGCTGAATAACATAAGCCACACTCGATGCCAACAGAATTAGAATCTTTAGAAACACTGCATTAAGATGCTTTGAATGACAAATCATCTTCGAATTCAACTAAACTTGAATTCCACAATGATTTTAAGTTAACTGTGAGTACAGTTACGTACCACAATGTCCCCACCGTCATCCCCACCGTCATCCCCACCGTCTACACCGAGCCAAGCCATATTACGGACGAGACAACGTACACATTGGGACTGCGTGCACGGCCTATTCATCTAAATCTTACTTGAGACCTTATATAGTGACTTTTTAGAACAAAAAGTGACAAAAACTAACTTTTTAATATAGATTGCTAATTTTGGATATAGATTATTAATTCCAATTGCACAATCGTATAATTGCACAATCGCATAATTACACTAATGATTTCTTAGAATTTCTAAAAACTTATTTTTTTTTAGAAATTCTAAAAAAGAATTACCATAATTATATGATTGTGTGATTAAAATTAGTAATCTTTATTAAAAAGCCAGTTTTTATTACTTTTTATCCTAAAAAGACGCTATACCTTAACCTTAATACACTTTCAGTTTACCAAAGCATGGCAATGTGATGTGTATGTTTATAGTTTCTATACTTTCCAGACTTCAGCGAGATGGAATCAGACAATTCACACTGAATTTGAGTACCATTTCTTCGCTGATATTCCTCGGTTGTATAGAGATTGTATTCGCATTGCTCGTTTCTAAATATCTTAAAAGTCGTGAATTGGTAATAAATAGTTCCACATGGTTGTTGGCTTCGCGGCTTTCTATCTTGGAACTTTCTTATATATCTGGGTATTTTCCCAATGTCGTGTCGACTCTTATGCAGATCATCATCGACCCATAGATCACGCAGTTATCATTGGACTCTTTACCAGGTACGTCTCGGGACCGAACTCGTCGGTCCACAAAATAAGAGAGGATCCTGGGTTCTAAACTTTAATCTGGATTATTTAGCGTACACTAGCATCTTATCAGATTCATATGCGCAGTTGGTGATATATTAAATGCAGGGGCCAAGGGAGCGTTCCGGTAGTTAGTACTTTCTAGAATTAAAGATCTCACGACCTCCTATTCAATCTAATAGCCTACGCATCATAATCCCCGACAAGTCCGATCTAGATTGACAAGCATTGATAACCGCTTTTACTTTCTTTTCTTAAGTTGAAACGGTTTTTAAGAGTTCTCTCAACAAGGATAGATTATCTATCCATTGATAACAACCACGCATGCTAAGTATGTCTGTAAGGTTGATGTGAGAGAGATATCCTTAGTTTAGAATTTGGCTAAAGACTTTGACTAGTATTTTTGCCCTTTAACAAAGTTCTCAGTCTATCATCGTTCGGACCAGAAAAAGACACTAACTTCATAGCCTCAGTAGAGCTTATGGTCAATTCGAGATTTACGTACTATGAATGTGGCAGGTCGTTAGTATTTACGGAAAAAAAGACACCCCGGCTACAGGAAGTCGATCCCACTCGCCTAGTTCGGTACTTGTACTGGCACTATCCATTTTTTCCGGACAAGCTGAGCATGGAGTACAGATGATTCCATTATTAGGATTCATTGATTCATTTGTGCAGGCAGAGTGATTTTATTTGGTGGCATAACAAGAGCTGTGACAAACCTCATCAAGTATACCATAATATATTAGCCTACTTCCAAAATCCTCGAAAATCTGACAAGAGTGACATGTATTATTCGCGCTACTCTCACTATCATTACTGCTACGAATCTAAGGATAGTAGCGATATTCTCTGCTACCCTCTCGAAATGCTTTCTCGTATCAGCACTGAAAGGCGGATGCATTTTTTCTTGATTGTAGAGCCATAAAATAATGCATAAAAGATTGCTTGGGCTGGCGAAGCCGCCAAGACTGCAAAATGGAGATCCATCAGAGCTCACGAATCCGATTACGTGTCTCAATAACATGGGTGCCGTTCGCTTGATCTTAGGAAGCGAGGTCGTGTATAAACTTTTGATAATAAGGTCCAGCATGTACAGATGATGAATATATAAGACTAGAATTGGCCCTTGAACGAAAATCATCCATACTCACTCCAATTATCACCTTCATCCCTGCTAATCTTACAACTACATTCTTTTTCGAGTATCTCATCACATTCTTTTCGAGCACCATGCGTCAGTCAATCGCTTTGGCTGCAGCTGGCGCTGCCACTGTTCAGGCTCTATCTCTAGCCGAAATGTGCACAGTTGCAAACGTTCAAGCAGCACTTCCTGCGGATGGATCCATTCCAAATGTCACCATGATCGCGTCATCTGTTTCTGCATCCCCTGTCTACAACGCAAGTCTTAGCAGCGGATTTGCCAAGCGCGACACAACTACTTACAGCTACTGTAACGTTACTGCTACTTACACCCATGGCAGTGATTCTGTCATTGTTTGGTACGGATTCCCAGATCCATCTATCTTCGAGAACCGTTTCTACGTCGTTGGTGGCGGTGGTTACAGTTTGTCAGTAGGTGTCACTGGAGGTCTTGAATATGGCGCTGTTACTGGATGCACTGATGCCGGTTACGATGCCTTCACCAACTCTTTGGATGCAGTTGTCCTCAACTCTGACGGTACTCTCAACGAACAAAACATTAAGATGTTCTCTTACGAGGCTCTTGGTGAGATGACTACCATCGGAAAGGCTATCACCAAGACTCTTTACAGCATTGATAAAATCTATACTTACTTCTCTGGCTGCTCTGACGGAGGACGTCAAGGTATGAGCCAAGTTCAACGTTACGGAGATTTGTACGACGGTATCGCCACCGGAGCCCCGGCCTTCAGACAAGCCCAGCAACAAGTTTTGCATCTCTTCTCCTCTGTCGCAGAAGTTGTTCAAAACTATTTCCCAACCAATTGTGCTCTCGATAAGATTGTAAACGCTACCATTGAGGCATGCGATCCATTGGACGGCCGTACTGATGGGGTTATCAGTCGTTCTGATCTCTGTAAGATTAACTTCAACTTGAGCTCTATCATCGGTCAATCATATGCATGCGCAGCTGAGACTAGCTCTTCTCTCGGTTTCGGTTTCAGCAAACGCCAAGCCGCAGGTTCTACCACCACCAGTTCCCCTGCTCAAAATGGTACCATTAACGAGCAGGATATCGCCATTGCCCAGACTATCTATGATGGTCTCTTCACTTCTAGTGGCAAGCGCGCGTATCTATCATTCCAAATTGGTGCTGAGCTTGAAGATGCTGTTACTGAGTATGACAACACCACTGGCGCTTACACCTACGAGATTCCAAATACCGGTGGAGTTTTCGTTGCCAAGTTCCTTGAGCAAATTGATGAAGATAGTATTACTACACTCGAGAATGTAGATTACGATACTTTGTTCGAATGGATGGAAGAGGGGCTCGCAAAATTCTTAGACACTCTTCAAACTACCATGCCAGATATTTCCGCTTTCAGAGATAACGGCGCTAAGCTCCTCCATTATCACGGAGAATCTGATCCATCAGTTCCAGCTGCCTCTTCCGTCCACTACTATGACTCTGTCCGTACTGTCCTTTACCCAAGTCTCGGATACAATGAATCTGTCGCGAAACTCGATGACTTCTACCGTTTCTTCACAATTCCAGGAGCTGCTCACTGCAACACCAACTCCCTCCAACCGGGTCCATGGCCCAACGATGTTCTCGCTACTTTGATCAGCTGGGTCGAAGATAGCGATGTTCCAGACCGTCTAAACTCCACTGTTACTTCGGGATCAAACGAGGGTGAGGTTCAATTGTTGTGCAAGTGGCCAACTCGCCCACTCTGGACTTCTGAGACCGCATTCGACTGTGTCTACGATCAAGCCTCGATCGATTCTTGGACTTATGTCTTCGATGCCTATAACCAAACAGTCTATTAGATAGTACAAGAATGAGCTGGAGGAAACTGTTGAGTTATCCTCAGTTGATGTAGAGGACACGATTGGGTAATTTGGAGTAAATTTCTGAGCTTTTATGTACATTTCATTCTTGTTTGGTTGTAAGAGAAAGAATAGTTTTTTAAAAAGTAACTTGCCATATTTTCCTGTACGATTATAACCTCTTTACTCTCTTCCAGAACAATTCGGACGTATGTATAAATTGTCAATCGTGAAGACTGCATCCAAACGCTTAAATTAAACTCAAAGACCAGATTGAAGTAATGAAATTTTGAACTTCTGCTAAATATAGATCAATATACATAAGCTGGAGAAGATTGAGTGCGCTGGCATCCCATGATATGTGGATAGGACTTAATCGGCCGCGCGATTCGTCAGTATGAAGTAAATCAATCGCATCTTGGCAGCACAATACCAGCATATTTCTCTCTCGCGGTCGGTTTCCTCGTCGTGGCTTTGACCATGAACAAACTTGCTGTCGCCGGCTTGACATCTATACATCGGTATTAATCAAAAGGAACAAAGATGGGAGTCATCTCTCTGGTTTGGGTTAGGATTTATGATAACCTTCATGATTAAGAGAGGACATTGGATCACCGGCCTACTTCGAAGCTACTCATGTGCTTGGCGAAACCAAAACGAAGAGGAAAGTAGACGTATAAATAGAAAATCCGTAGTAACGCACAATAATTTTCAGCGTTACCTCAGACTCAGGCACCATAGAATGTAAATATTTCATTATCCTCAACGTTTCTACATCTCCGTTTCTCTTATGCAACCTCAATCTCTACAAGCACAATCCTCCTTCTCCCCATCTCTCCTCCACCCCTTCCATAAACTAGGACATCTCCATGCAATATTTTGATTTGAACATCCTAGTAAGATCCCCCATAATCTCTCAACAGTATATCCCAAGTGCGGTTTCTCCAAACTATCTTTCTCGCCAGAAATCTTCGTATTCCTTCCATCCGGGCCCAATTTCAATCTATCGTGAGCCCAACCCCTACTTAATGATGGGTTTGAGAGCGCATCATCTAGAGTTTCCCAGATGTCTTTCCCAATTCCCCGAATGCGCGCCGCTGAAGCGATGAAATTATTTCCATGTGTTAATATCGCTTTTGTGCATCTGTAAGGTGCCTCATCCTTTTCAACAGGACGAGATGCAGACCACATACTCGGGATGAGTCTAAATGTATCATTCCAGCCACTTTTATCATAACATCCATAACAATCACATGATTCCAATTCTCCTAAATTGAGAAATCCGGTCAATATATCTGAGTTTTCTGCTGCTGGTGGTAGCTGCGCGGGGTTGTAATAATCGAATAATCGGCGACCGATGAGATCAAAATTGTTGATTGTATGTTGAGATGTTGTGATGAAAAGTGTTTGTGTAGGTAAATCATCCCAGTTCTTCAATATATGATGAAGGAAAATTCCAGATACACCTCCAATATTGGGAAGAGGATATATGTCCCCAAAAATTACTTCGGCTCGAATTTTCTTAACAATATCTTCCGATGGATCTTTCGTATAGATCAAGACATCCGGCTTATGAGCAACAACAGCAGGCTGTGAGCTCAAGATTCCTGTTACTATTCCTTTGATTACAGGAATTGATTCACCAGCTGAATGGGCGATTACAATTTGCAGACGATTTTTGGTTGCCGCTCTGTAAATTGTGTCCAGAGATGGAGACTTGGGGCCTGTCCAAAATTTCTGGTCATGATGGATGGAGATTCTATCCATCCAGTAAAGTATCCCAAACGAACTAAGGATGGTAAATAAAAAGGTAGTGGTCCAAAGTAATATAGGTTTGTGCCATATTGGATAAAGCTTCCGAGCTGGTATTCCAGATTTCCGTCGTATGATGTAGACAAGATTTATGAATTTAGGAAAGTAAAGGCTGATTTCTTTCGGGCCAAGACTGATGATGTAAATAAGCATGAACGTAAAGATTTGAAACCAATCCATTATATTTTCTTCCTTGAGTGTACTTATGAGCATTAGCCCCAAGGAAAGGTGGACTGTCGCATCAATTGCATCGGGAATATTTTCTTCGGTGGCTTCATAAGGCGACTTCGAACCGATAGAAAGGGCCAATGTTGATCGTAAAGGTGTATTCCAAAGAACATGGGTTAATGCCCCGGGAGTTAGATTCTTCACGAAAGTCATAAATTCCCAAGTCCGAAGAACAGAGATTGCCCCTCCAAAGTCTTCATATCTGTACGCAGCGAAAATGGTGACGAGCAAACATGGAGGCAATCCACCCCAGAGCATAAAATAAAGTGAGGCTCCATAAGAAGGATTTCTGGGAGATGGTACTTGATATCCAATCGCCGCTATCGTCCTTGCCAAACTGACAAGAAACATTCCAATTATGGCAAATTGGAGTGCTTCAATATTGAGTCGATAATCATTGTAGACAATCACGGAGACAAGGCAAAGGATGCCGAGAGCCCAAACAACTATGGTTCTGTCAAGACCTTGGTCACGAGGAAGTAATCGTAAGTCATATGCTAGACTGAATAGCAAAGCATCAAACGCATATGTAAGTATCTATTGGTGTGTCAGGAAACGCGAACAGAACAATATGGAGTTTACGTACCAATAATGTAGCAAACACAGCCAAATTGTTGAAAAGCATGATCGCTTCCGCGTTGTATATCAAAGCAACCATGGAAATGCATACCGTGAGGCAGTATCTACTAAAAACGAAAAGACTTTGTAGAAACGACGGACCGCGACTAGGGTTTAAATCCGGGACGTTCGTAAAGTAGTCGACAAAACTTGTCAAGCCCGCGAAAATGCCCAAGCCAAGGTATGCGGCGATTTGCAATAAAACAAGAAAACATATTGCTAATCACGAGTAAGTCATCTGGTTGAGAAAGCTAGTTCTCATGCATGAAAGGGGGGATCTGATCCACGGGGGGAAAGACTCACGATATCCTAGAAAAGGGACTGTCAGCATGGTTCAAGCAAAAAGAATTGAGTACAAAGTCTTACGAAAACCCGCGATCAGAAGCCTCCTCGTCGTGAGTATAGACCATGTACTAAATCCTATCCAAATCCTGCATTGTGCAATTCAGTCCTATTCAAATGAAGCTCAAGATATACTCATACCAAGGATTTATAATTCGCCATTTTCGTCTCCATCTTCCATTCTGCGGGCGATCTGGAAATTTCTCTAATGCTTCTTCCTCATCCCCTCTCATAAGTCCATGATCATCACTGCGATCTCTTTCATCAAGTTCCCTTTCTTCCATTGCTGCTTCTACCACTCCCAATATTGGAGGATTTGATACACATCGCCTAGAGATTGTTTTTGTTTTGTTTTGTTGTGATCGTTGATGTTGTTGTAAATAAACTTTGGTCCCACTATCTAGTGTGTATATATCCTAGTAAAAATCAGTGGACTCAGTAGAACTGCAGAAGCAATTCTAAGAAAGATTTGAAGGTCCAATGAACGAGTTGGTGTGAGTTAATAATTCGTGGTCGACAACAAAAATCATTCCGCGTCATCTTGGAGAGCAACCAAGTCCCTGTTGAGTGTTGAAGATTCACCTCTGAGAAGTTTGAGATGTCACTCGAATGATGGGTCGAGATGGATAGACTGTCATGATCACGTGAGCCAATGCCTATTTTGGAGGGCGAGCTGGCAAAAATTTCTCTTTCTCTATATCTATTCCATCAACAACAAACAAAAGTTTCAATTGCTTCCACAGAACTGAATCAATGTCAAGAGTAGCAAGACTGCAGAACCTACTTCCTCGAGCACCTCGAATCATTCGAGATGAAGATCCTTCCTCTCTGCTAACTTTCAGTCCAACCGGACCTAAGAAACATCCTCGCAGCAAACAAAGCTCTCGACTAGTTTTAACACTTGATATGAGCAATGAAGCAACAGAATTTCGCAACCAACTCAAGGAAAAATATCTTCATCGATGGGGAGGTTTTCTGGATACTCGATTCGAACTCATAGATCCCTTACCTGACCGGGATTTTTATATAAAGATGTACAAAGATACAATCAATGGCTTTTGTGCAAAATCCCCGCCAGAATTTCCTGTCGGTCCAACAATGAATTTTTTTGTTTCTGAAATTTCCAAAGTCTCTGGTCTCGTTGAGCATACATATCCAAAAGAATCAAATCAAGGGAGGCAGGTCGTATCCAAGGATCCATCTAGGCGGCATTTCTTGATTATGACGAGTTTCAGCAAAGGATCGGTGGTTCATAAACTTCGTGATTATTTCATAAAGGAATTTAGCAAATTTCCAAATGAGGAAGTCCAAACGGTTATGAAGAACGTGGGAAAGGAAAAATTCAAAGCGCATATGCCATTGGGATATTGTAAAGATATGGGAATGATGCTTGCGGAAAAAGCAAAGGACGATGTCGCGTATGAATTTGTGGGAACTGAGGGTCTTCACTTGGGCACAGCTGTGAGTTTAAGCTTATGGCGTAAACATTACGACGTGGACCCGATAAGGAAATGGGGTGATCCAGTGATGGTAGATCAGAAATGCGTATATTCAAAAGCGTTTCAAAGGAATTCGAAACAACCTTCATCCTCGTTTGTTTCCATCGCTCCGGAGAAACAGTCTTCGAAGGAAATTCTAGAAAGCGGAGATGACACCTGAAGTCTGAGATCAAGCTCCAATATCCCGAATTGAAGCAAGGCTGAACCAACGAGAGTTCGATTTAAGAGGGAAGTTCAAAAAGCACAAATTCATCTAAAGAATTTGTAGATGTTCGACAAGGGGAAAGCCTTTTTGAAGGACCCGCTATGAGAAACTACAAATCATCTCAGATCTGTTATACGGGCATGTCTCAAAGGAATTAATTGCACGTTTCGAATTATGTGTGAAATCATGGGTGGAGATGTAGAGCATGAGGCCATCGCACAGAAGAATAATCTTCCTTCAAGTGATCGAATAATTTGATCAAGGGGACATACCTATAAAAGGCAGTGCAGGACTGAGTGGGGGACAAACTTTACACATCTGGTCGGAACATTACAATTTACCATTTCGTTTAAGAATAAGGCTAAGATGGTATTAAACATTGACATAGTTGCTCAAAAGAAACCATTCCCGAGGAATCAAGATCACTTCGAGAATTTAGTTGGCCAATATGTATCTCAGCACACCATAGATGAGCTCTAAGAATCTCGCCAGTTGAAGAGAGAATGGGGACACTACACGATTGAAGTCTGAATCCAGTCGAATTGATATTCTCTAGAGCACACTGTTTTAGCACATGTTTGTCTTGATTCCATCAAATTTTCCCGTGATGTGGTATTGGAACATTCTAAAAATACCAGTCTGTCGTTCTTGCAAGTTTCAAATAGTCTGCGAAAAACAGAAGAATGTGGTACATCCTGAGCAATTCGGAATCTGGCATCGGATTTCCTGGCCACATCCCTATTTATATCTTGGTTGGACTTGATGGCAAGAAAATGGCTAGTCTGGAGCTGTAAAGTAATTTGACAAATGCCGTGTAAACAGACCAATCGATCAAAACAATGTATAAGTAATGGGAAAGTATGTTCTAAGAACAGGAAACAAGTATAACGCCGACGAACTCGAAAACATTAGTACAGGTAGGTATCTAATGGCTGACGCTGAAAAGAAAGAGCGAGAAATTACCCGGTGGAGCTATCGTTCCTGTGTCATAAAGCTTTTATATATCTAATCTATGTCTTCTGACTCTTATTTATCCTACATATCTACCTAGTAATACAAATATCGTTAATTGTTCAGCAAACTCCGTATGGTTGAGCTTCCTGAGTCCAATCAATGAACCCAGTCTCCTTACACTCTTTGTCGGCAGCCATCTTTGCACCCCAAGCCGCCATCTCTTTCATGAAAATCTCCACGTTCTTTTCAATGCTCAAATCAATAGGTTCCTGATCCTTTCCAACTTGACTCATCTGGGTACCGGCCGCGACGTTACTGATCATGAAATTGGTCTCATCCACAGCCAACTTCTTAGCAGCAGTAACTCTTCCTTCCAAGATATCCTTTGGAAGTCTAAATTCTTGAGCTGCAGGTCGTCCTAGACCGACACCATCGACGGTATCCAATGCGGAAACCATAGCACCGACAGTCTTAAATCCACCGGTGACATATGTCTTGGTTTTAGTCAAAGGCTTGACGATTTCCTCTGCGAATTCAATGAAGAAATTCTCTCTCTTCTTGGTTGACTCACGCTTGTGAACAAAAGCAGATTCCTCGTATGTTCCACCGGAAAGTTCAACGTAATCAAATCGTGCACCCTCGAGTGCTTGACAAGCAGCCTTAGCATCTTCAGGTGTGAAGCCGTCTTGTTGAAACTCAACACTGTTCATCTTGATCCCAACAATGAAGTCTGGCTTAACTCTTTTATGGATTTCATCTGCAATTTCTTGAATGATCCGGAATCGGTTCTCGAGCGAGCCGCCATATTTATCAGTTCTCTTGTTTGTAGTCTTGGAAAGGAACTGTGCGAGAAGGTAACCGTGGGCACCGTGGAGTTGAATGCCATCAAAGCCAGCCTTTTCAAGGTATTCTGCTGCGTGAGCGAACTTGTCGACTATACTGTTGATATCCTCTTGGGTCGCTGGACGTGGCTTGTTGAAGGTCAATCCCATGGGGCTAGCTGTGTGATTATTCTTGTTAGTATAAATTTGACTAATACGTGGCTAACACGTGGGAAAGTAAGTTGAACGAACATATTAACTGAACATCACTGGCAGAAATTGGATTTGGTTGAATCCTGTTCTCGACCTGGCGTCCAGGATGACTGACTTGTGCAACCATTAAACTTCCATGAGCTTTTCCTGCCTTTGCCATTGCTGCGAATCTTTCGAATCGTTCTCCTTCGAATGGAGCATCCAGTGGAATGATTGAGTTACCCATAGATTCCAAGTGATCATATTCAATCATAACGTTTCCAGTCAAGATCTGTCCGTATTCTCCCTCACCCCATCTCTTGTAGACATTGACAAGGTTTGTGGATGGAATTCCCCTAGATTTGAAGTCCTTTGGATCCCATGATGATTGACGTTCACTCATGGCCCCCTTCAAAAATCTATTTCGTGCAACTTTGCCGGAAAATTCGTATTTGAGAGGCTTTCCGAGAGGAGAAGCGTCAGAGCTGGATGATTCGTATCTGATAGACATCTTGCTAATATTTTATATGCTGAGAGTATTGATGAGGTATGAAAATATGTAGTTTGAACGAAAATAATTATCAAATCTTTTGGGGAGACTCTCTCATATCATTACCCAGCACCGCTTTCAAACAATAGCGCCGGAGCTCAAGTGGATACAAAATCGTGTACATTTCGAATCATGTATATTTCAAATCCGATTTGAATTTCTAATCGTATGGAGCATTCCCTCAATTCCATTTAGACGTTGTGAAAGTAATCGACCAATCAAGAAAGGTAATGCGAGGGGACTGATAGGAGATGCTTGGAAAATGCCGGTGAAAGGGACACATGAAAGTTGGAGCGGAATTTGTTTAATTCTCCGGCATTTGGTGATGGCATTTGGAACTAGCCTGTGGGTTTTCTCCACTATCACTAGTTGATGGAAGTTTCTCGAGGGTGTTTCGGTGACCAACTTTGCCTCGGAACGATTTTTGTACCGAATAGCCACTGCTAGTAATCTTTGTGTCGAATAAATCGACTGGAATCAAATGAAAAATGGAAATGGCGGAACCAATGTAAAAGGGGTTTTTCGCTTGAAGTCAGCATAGAGTGTCTCATCCACAAGATATCAGTATATTAATTGGAATCGGTGAAGTCAAAATCCTTTCTGTATTTGATCCAATGTCTTCATATCCAGTCGTTGAAAGGGATAAATACATAAGTTGTGACAAAAATATAATGATTCAAACTTTTCAGTGCATGATGCGTTCCATGTATGATGTGTCCCAAGAAGATTACTAATAAACGCCAATTTCCACCGCCGTGATGTCGGCTCAATGCGTTGCCCAAAGCCCAAGAAGAGATGATTTCTATGGTTTCCACGTTTCCTTGGAAGATGGTATTGATGTTTCAAGATTCATTTTATCATGATGCTTCGTTCATTTGAAGCATGTGTCCCATCTTCTCAATCTACAAAGTACGCATGTTAGACCAAATTCCATTCCACATACGCTTCAGAGTTCAACATACCTTAGTTTTTAGATACCCACCTACCTCTTGACTGCGAATTCCACCAGTCTTTCCACTCCAAGCCAAAGGAACCATGGCGACTCTCTCCTTGACCACCACTTCTCTATTTGGCCCTTCAACTGCTCGTATCTTATCCGGATTGTTCGTCAGAAGTTTGATTTCCTCAACTCCTAAATCTTTCAACATAGCAGTCGCCAATCCATAACTTCTAGCATCTGCCGGATGTCTCAAAAGTAAATTTGCTTCCACAGTATCAGATCCCAAGTCCTGTAAATTGTATGCCTTCAGTTTCTCTCCCAAGCCAATACCTCTTCCCTCTTGTCGCAGATAGATTATAATCCCACCCGCGGCTCGCCCTGACGAATCTGGTAACGACATTAATCTTGCAGCTTCATCCAATTGCTCACCGCAATCGCATCTTGCAGACCACACAGTCTCTCCCGTATAACATTCTGAATGAATTCTAACCAGTGGTGCTTCGGCCTTCTGTTCTTGCTTTTCTCGATCCGTCGCCGAAGGAGGCATGCTACTTGTAGTGCGACCTGGAAATAATCTTCCCGTGTATGCTCCGCGTATCAGCCTGTCCATTTCCGTTTCTCCTTCTCGCACAGCATCCAAACTTTGACTTCGTATTTTGTTTCCGAATACTATGGCTAAATGCTCTTTGTTATCCTCGTCGTTTTGATATAGATGTAGAAACATTTCTGTTCCGGTAGTTGTAGGAATTCGTGCGCGAACTACACAGTTAACTTCTGGTAGCTTCTCTAATAGTTTTGGTTTCTTTGAACCACATCCTCCAGCTGGTGCACTCGAGTCTACAGGCACTGATCTCGCAGGACGATGTGCGAGAGTTGAAGGTGTGGATGTGCCGGGTGTGGAAGGGGGTGTGAAGGCTGGGGAGACGAGATCGGGTAATGATTCATTGTGATCGGAACGCTGCGAGGATGTGTCATCGGAATGATCTAATTGAGAGCGATCAGGACGAGTGAGAGAGAGATGAGATACGTCGAGTTGATTCAAATCAAGCTCAGAGATTGCGCGCGAGACTGGTATTGGGCGAGGTGAATAGAAGGGTGGGAGCGAGGGGACTTCATCCGATGATTCATGAGGGGTATTGCTCCATTCTTGAGGACGAGTAGATGATGTCGCGTTGAGGTCCGGCATTTTGGATGTGAAATCTAATTTGGAAGACAGGTATTCTCATCAAGCGTAGAGGAGTTATAAAACCAGGGTAGTATCAATGCGGTAAATATGATTCTTGGTGTATAATGAAGTCTGAATATTGATTATTGTGTGATTAATGGACGGAGTGAGTGATAAGTTATAAAAAGTTCCGATACCCCGAGGTCGGGTCCTATAATCATTGACAAAATTATGGGGCACAGGCTATCGATTATATTAATTTCTAGAAGGCTGACTGAAGGCTGAGTGAGCAAGAAGCATAATTTGGCTGGGAATCAATAAATGATTACCAATTTGAACATCAAATATCAAATATGGATCAGACACATTATCTATTTATACCTCTGATTTGTTTTGATCTCGCATGTAAGGTATGATGAGATCAGTTTGGAAAGACATATAGGCTTCATCTGTCCGTCTTCCCACCATCCCTCCTTATTGATCCGGATTGAAACGACTATTTTCCGAAACATTTCCGAGATACCTGTGTCATTACTGCAGAAATTCGGATGTACCGCATGTCGTGCATGCAGTATATTACACCCGAGTTTTCTGTCTAGTCGCATCTTCTTTGGCTTACATCTGACATCTACTCGAGGCTCCATTGCAGCTTGTTGAAATGAGTTTTGCCCACAAATATCCATCCATGTATTACTAAGTTTTGCACCCCGTGCTATTCGTCCTATCGAGATTTATCTATTGTTCTTATGGCCACGAATTTTCATTCGCCCCCATTCCAGTTTCTAATCTGAGCTCTTCACGCCGCTCTGTAAATCAATCTTACCATCGATATCCGCTCTCTCCAAAGCACCAGGTTCCTCGGGATTTATACCCAAGCGTGCAGCAGCCTCAATCTCGACCATGGGTCCCACGAACCATTTCCTAGCCCAAAAAACCCACGCTCCGCAGGCCCCAATGGCAATGATTCCCACAGCTACCACGGTGTAGTTTACAGTTTGACTAGTTACCGGATTGGTAGTAGGGAGACAAAAGATCACTGTAATAAATCCTATCCAGGTCACAGATATGAAAGCGACTGGTTTTGAGAAGATTCCTAGGTTGAATGGACCTTTCCTAGCATTGAACTCCTTTGAATAGATGAGGCCGATGAGAATAGGGGTACCGTATGATATATACAGACCAATAGTTGCTATGCTAGTCGCGGCAGCAAAAGCTACACTAGAGCCAAGAGATGGGAGTGCTAGACAGAAAGCAAGAGTTGCTGCAAGCCAAACTGTTCGAATAGGAGATTGAAAACGATCATCGACTTTGTGAAAAAATTCCGGCTAATTTGTTGTTAGCATTGACTGGAAGTTAATAAGGATCAAAAAGAAAAACTTACAATTCCACCGTCTCTAGCAAATGCAAACATCATTCTTGAGTTTGAAGTCATCGAAAAGAGCCCACAATGCCAGACACAAATCATAATCAGACACATTAACACAACCGCTCCATCTGTTCCAAATATATCAACAAAAATTTGAATAACCGGTTGACCATAATCACTTGCGATTGTGTTATCAAAGTCTTGAATACTGAACAAGAAGCTCAATATAACGAAGAACCCGAAAAGAGCTGAGAACCCAACAGAAGAAATAACACCGATGGGTGCACTCCAAGACGCATTTCGAGTTTCTTCAGACAAGTGAGCTGATGCATCAAAACCGGTGAGCGTGTATTGAGCCATGAGAACACCACAACAAGCCACATATGCCGGTGATGCTCTAACACTCCATCCAGGACTTGGATCTACACCTGTTCCGTCGTAGAACTTTGCGAAAACGAACTTCGCGCTTTGATGTGTAGGGGCTTTTGCCAGAACAGCAATAGCTATTGCAGTTACGCCCAATGAGTGGAGTGCGATAGATGTGTTGTTTAGATATCTCAACACGTGAACACCAAAAGTATTGACGATACCATGGGAAACGAGGACAGCTGCATAGATGCCAATTGTTCTTGGGACGCTTGGAACATATGATGATTTAATGGTTGCAGTTGTTGAGATGAGACCTGCGAGGCCGAAACTAATTCCTGTAGTGACGGCAACTTGACCGAGGAAGTTGAACCAACCAGTAATCCAACTTGCAAAAGCCGAATGATTCCTCGGCGCAAGAAGGGCTGCCCAATAATATGGTCCACCAGCTGTAGGTATAGCAGAGACAATTTCTGCCATGCTCAAGGCAATCATGAAAGTAAATACGGATACAATTATCCACCCAACAGACATAACTAATTGTGTTAGAGAAAGAATCTGCCAAAGAGAGTAAGAACACAAGGAACGCATACCTCCGGGTCCACCAGTGATCAAGCCATAAGAAAACAATGTCGTTATCCCTGTGATGACGGACTAAAGAGATATTAGCAGTAGTCCCTATAGGATGACAAGGTCGTTTGTAGCATTTGTGATGCTTCACACAACAACGGTTGATATTAAATTTGTAAAGCCGTGTCAGGTTTCGCATTTTACTAGATCAGAGATATAAGTCGCATGTCAAGACAAGTATGACTTACAATGATACTGAAAGAAATTCCAAAATTGTGCATAAGACCCCAGTCTCTCCTCAATTCCTGTTTGTATCCAAACTCTGCTAATTCCTGTTCGTCATGTTGGTCTACCCGGGAGACTCTAGAAGCCTGTCTCCCAATCGAAAGTTCTGGATCAACTTCCATTGCTCTTCAAAGACGCATAGATGTAAATCACAAGAGCAGTTCTTTCTAAAAGAGATAAACTCGATGCTTTGGTGAACAGATGTCTATTATACAAACTCTAGATGTAATTCTAGACGGCATCGCCGAGTTCTTATGCACCTGCCAGCATTACAAGTTGACTGATTGTGGCCCTGTCAGCCTCCCGATAAGAAGGTCTGGGGAATTCGTTTGAGTAATCCATGATTGGTCAGTTTGGGGGAAGTATTGAATTAGCGATAGTGAACGATAGGAGGATGAAAGAATGAAGTTAAGCTTGTAAGCCCCGGTCGTAAAAGATGATCAAAGCTTATGATTATGAGTCTTGATAAACAGTATGAACTTGAAGAGTGGGATAAGGATTGTAGGCATAGATAAAAGGCAGAGATAAAGTCATACTTTTGAGATTGCGATGAAGATTAGAGATGTTAAGTTAGAAGTTTATGAGACCCCGAGGAATCACTCAAAAGCCGTGCTATCGGTCGGATCAAATTTCCTGAAGGAGAATGGCTTTACGATGTCGATATATCGCAAAAAGACTTCCAAATATGCAAGGAGAAAAACTTTATTCATTCATGAAGTCGTTACTTGGATATATCCGCCCTCTCAATTGAGCTTTAGAGCTTCTCCTTTCCATCCGCATCTTCTTTGCCTTGCAATTCACAAAATGCCTTGAATGTGGTAAATTCTTCATCCTCGGCCTCAAGAACTACCTCTGCTGTAGCTCCAACAAAGTAGACATACCCAGGTTTAACTTCCTCGACCTTAGGTCCGACGCTAATCTTACCATTTCCAGTCGTGCAAATGAATATGCTAGGGCCGGCAATTTGTTCGAATGTTGCTTTTGCCCCCTTCTTCTTAAGATCAGTCTTCACCACGCTGAACTCTGCAATAGGTGGATCATAGAGTGTCGCTGACGATCCAGAAGAATATGCAGTCGCATTGAGAGTGGCATATGGATAATCTACTGGTTCCATTTTTTGTTCGGAGATAGGCGCATATGAGTAAGTCAACATTGAAGTCAAAGTATCGACGTCCTTGAATTTTGGTGTGAAACCAGCTCGGACTACATTATCGGATGCAGCCATACATTCAATAATATCGCCACTCAAGTATGCGTGGATATCATCTGCCTTCAAGAACATTGCTTCTCCGACTTCGAGTTTGACGTAGTTCAGGAAGAACTGTACGAATAGTCCAACATCCCCTGGAAATTGTTTATCCAATCTGATGACAAGATCTGCCAGTTCCTTCCCTTCATTTGATGGACCCCCTCCTCCAGCGAAATTGTCCCCTTCTTCTTCCGCAGAAGCAACTAATTCCTTACTGGCGTTCTCAACATCTTCTTTCTTCGCATTCATCAATGCAGTGAAAACTTTTTGCAGCGCTTTCTTGTTCTTTTTCTCATCCTCTGATGTTTCCGACGTTTCTGATGTTTCTTGTCCCTTGATAGCGGACTGGAATTCTTCCGCTTCGGACTCCCCAACTAATTTCCTTAATGATGGAATCGTTGAAAGGAAGTGGGAGATTTCTGCAAGAGGTCTAAATCCGCAGAGTCCGTCAAAAGGTGTAATCGCAATTGTCATTTCAGGTTTGTGATTGTCGTCGGGGTAGTTCTTGCTGTCCTTCTGATGCAATTGTTCCGCGAGTTTCTTATTTGGATGCGCTTGGATGCTGAGTGCCTTTCCTATCGAAAGGACTTTGAATAGAAAAGGCAATTTTTCGCCGAATTTATCACTGACATCTTTAGACAGGAGTGCTTGATTGTCTTGAACCAGATCGAGGAGCGTTCGTTTTGTGGTAAGGTCCTTGGAAGGATTTGAAGGATGCGTTCCCATCCACAACTATGGGGGATAAGTTGACACATCAAGTACATGAACGTGAAGAGTTACTCACTTCAGCATATGGCTTCTCTTCTTGAATTGAAAAATCATCGGCAGGTGTAGCAGCAGCAAATTTTGCAGCCGCTGAATCACTTCCTACCTTACCCCAGTCGTAGCTATTGACTCCGCATTGAAGCCTGATTAATGGAACTTGCATTTTGGCTATGGCGAGAGTGGTTAATGTTTGAATCGTTGTATGAGATCTCTGCCCAGACAGCTCTTCGTTACTTCGTCGTCGCAGTTGACAGTGATGCTGGTGAAATACTGTTGAGGCAGAGCTGTGTACGAGTATTGCAGAATACGAGCGAGCACTCGAGTACGGAGTTCTGCTCAGCATAGCTTGCACGTCACCCACCTTCAGCCAACCCCGCGCTAACTCCACCGACCAATGATCGCAGGTTCACGGACAAGGCTGAGACTACTAATCAGCATTCCCTAGCGATTTTCTTCTGCTCCATAGATACACAGATACATACATGCGTCCATACCGACCCTACATGAGCCTACTTGCGTACCTGAGTCGACATCTATGATCTCTGTATTTATACTTACATTTATATTTACATTTACACTTATACTAGGTGCTAGCGTCTGCTCTTTTTGCTATATTCTAGGCCATCCTGACCAATCGGAATAGAGAATTTACCCAATCTTCACCCAGTCCAGCATTCGTTTACTAGGGTCCTATCTTCTCCTACTCCGAACTTAAAGCCTCGTACTACCTACCTAGTACCCTTCACATTCACGACATTCAACGCCCATTCCCATTTCTACCTTTTCTGCCATACCTGCCCTCTACATGACTTCATCACACCACCCACCCCCTCTTTCCGCCCCTTGTTGATGCGTTTTCAATTGCCATATTTAACTTTCAATTCAATTTCGATTTGTAGCTTCCATTACACGATCAGACGCTCGACTTATTCCTCATTTGAAGTAGGTGCGGGTCAGAATACCCACAACCCAAGTAAGTCACCACGATCCTGGATGTTTGGTTTCGATTTTCTTCTTACGAAAATGTACAAAGTCGGGATGACATGTTGATATTTATTTCCTCCTGATCATTATTTTCTTGGTTCATTGTTATCCACTCTGAGATTCTCTTGCTAAAATATGTCCAAGCAAGACAGAAAAAGTCGGACCCTGATCGATGAACTCAAGTTGACAGACGGGTACCACGAGAAGATAATGTCTGCCTCAACTGCTGGTCGACGTCAAGCGCGTGGCGGAGTTCGCTCAGGAACACATGAGAGGGGTGAAGAAATAGCCCTATGGACCGAGATCACTCAAGCGCTGGCCAAAATCAAAGCAGAAGAGAAAATCTTTGAAGCCAGTATTCCGGAAGCCATCATCTCCAAGGAAACCGCCATAGCTGAACAAATCAAGATTGGTTTACGTGAGTATGGATTCTAATCCGCAACGATGTTTGGTGTTGATGAAATTTAAGCACCTACCATGGCCGCAATAGAAGAGCTCGACATACAAATTCGAGAAGGCGTGAAAGTCTCCGAGTCCACAGCAGTAGCCCTACGACAAACCATTGAAAAATTGTCGATCCTTCTAGCCTTGATCAAAGGCAACGAAGCAGAGCGAGGTTCCAATTCCCGCGAATCTCATGGAAGATCTAGTGTCACCGATGATGTAGGATCTACCGACTCGCCTGTTCCTTCTCCAGCAGAAAACAAACATGTTCGAAAGATGGGAAATGGCAGAACCAGCAGTTTACCTCCGAAGGGAAAAGACACTCCTAGAAAATCTGAGAATGAAGAGCCTAGTACTAGTACCAATACTGGTATCGCTGCTGGTACCAATACTAATAATGCATCCACAACTTCTGGTACTAGTGGCACAAAGAAAATCGAATTCTCCAAGGGACAAGAAGTGGCATTCAAACCGAGACCTGGTTCTCCCTTTACTGAAATGGATTGGATTCAAGGAAAGGTCGCAAAAGTTATTGGTGACGGCAAGAGTCGCAGATACAGAGTTGAAGATGTGGCTCCTGATGAAGGGAATAAATCCTCAATTCTTACCTCCGCATCTTCTATGTGCCCAATTCCACCAGATGACGCCATCCTCGGACCCTACGAAGTTGGAAAGCGTGTCCTCGCTCTTTATCCCGAGACGACTACATTTTACCGAGCGGAAGTCAAAGCAATGCTTGATGATGGCAATAGAGTTAGGTTAATATTTGACGGAGATGAGGATTCTACAAAGGAAGTTGAACGGCGATTTGTTCTTGATCATTCAGGTTAGGAGTATAGGGATTGTTTTTCTTCAGAGGACGGACTATAGAGGCATTGGTGGGTTAATTGGCGTTACTTCTCCCTTCTTCTCTGGAGCTTTCTTGGTACAGGAGTATTGGAATAAGGATACCCCCAACAGCATCTGACAGTTGATATCTTACATGGGATAGATGGAGTTTACGGTGGCTATATCATTACTCTCAACATATGTGGTGTACAGGACACGAGTATGTTGTAACTGGGCGTCTTGTTCTTTTAGATTACGAAGAGGACCAACCGGTGTCCGAAAGGTGTAACACAATGTTCTGTACTCTTCAGGACCAGAGCGGATGAAATTAGTTAAAGTACCAATTTCAAAAGGTTTAATCATTCATGTCTCAATTTGCGGAAAGCAGCGAAACTGTGCCCCTCATCCACATGTTTTAAATATCCGGGACTCAATTTAGTGTATCATCTGAATAGCCTCATCAAACCGGAGGGATATCGATCTTGGGATGGCAATAAAGGGAGAGGGAATACCACAAGGTGCTAGTTGTAGGTGCTTGCGATAGAGATTTTTGTATGTAGGGTACCATATCCTTAGACAATTCTATCTCGTTTATACACTCATTACGGAGCAAACGTGTGTTTCCTGGGTAGACTTCAGCACATTGTACCCCTTAAAAATATGTTCATCCGATGAAATATCCGACGATCCAGCATCCAAATTTCGCGTTCACTTTGACAATGTTCATCCGCGTATGAGGTTAGTGAAGTGAGGTGAAGAAACGTGGCTAGAAAGCTTCACAAGTCCATTGACAATTTAACTTGTGATGGCTGGCATGGCGAGCGAGGGACGGAGAGTAAGAACTGATTGATTACTCAGCACCTTGGACACCCGGTGCACGCACCTATCTAATTACATTTCCCCTGAAAAGCAAAACAAAATGGGAATTGGGCGTGATGGCCGAAAATGGATGATGGCTGATGGATGATGGATGATGGCTGATGATGGATCCATGATGAAAGGATCGCATCTAGAGCAGGTAGAGCAGGTGGGGAGTGGTGTAATGAGAGTCTCTCTCTCATCAAGTCATGTTCAGTCTTCAATCTCGAGTCCTCTTTATTCAATCCCTTGTGTAGATGCATGCCCAGTAGTCATTTCCCATATCCGTATCAACAGCTTCCCTCATTTGATCATCTCGTTTGTCCATCGAACCCATCGAACCCATCACTCCCTCCCTCCCTCCCTCCCTCACCCGCGCACGCCTTTAATTAATCTCTAACATTGGTGATATTCGTTTCAGCCCCAAAATCCAAACATCTCGTCCCATCCCTTCGCTGTTGACAAGCATTCCTTTTTCCATTGCTTGATTCTTCCGTTTCACAACTACCTGGCGGCAGAGCGATAAGGTTAATACCGGGAAGGAGAATCATTTCAAAAATCAGAGACCTTAAACATTTTATACTTTGCATTCTCCTATTTCCTCTTATCACCTTGTTTCTTTTCCTCCCTCGACAGAGGTACACCTCTACAAGGTAATCTCTCTCCTTTCATTTAAAAGCCAAGATACTGGCACGACAAGTGCTCTCGCGATTAATTGTTAGCCGCTTCTTCTCATCATTACGCGACTTTCCTTGCTAACACTTCCTGGTGCTCTCATCTCCAAAGGTTCTCTCTCTCCTCTACCTTTAATTAGAATCCACTGAAGAGAGCAAGCGACAATTCTTTGAGACTTGACTCCCTCTCCTCTTCTTCAGCAATCATCAACCATCCTTTCAGCCTCACCTTGTAATAACCCACCCCCCCAAACATCGGACCGTCTATTTTCAATTCATTTGGGCCGGTCTACCTTGGTCTGATTCTCTTTGCATTGGAACTTTCCCATCCTCTTCCATCGATTCACCGTCACTCCTTTCCAAACATTCTTTTACGCGCATATCATCTAGCAAGACCTCGCAGGTCCGTTTGATCACCTCCAACTCTGTGCCTATATTCGAATTGCGCATACTTCAATCAACATCGTACATAGCAGAAGCACAACTCAAATCTGTCAATATGGGAGGAGCTATTTCAAAAATGATGGGCAAGATCTTCGGATCCAAGGAAATGCGCCTGTTGATGTTAGGTCTCGATGCTGCCGGAAAGACAACCATTCTCTACAAATTGAAGTTGGGTCAAGATGTTACTACAATTCCTACGGTTGGTTTCAACGTTGAGACGGTGACATACAAGAATGTCAAATTTAATGTCTGGGATGTTGGTGGACAAGATAAGATCAGACCTCTTTGGAGACATTACTTCAGTGGTATGTACTCGATTGTCTACGAAGCATCTCTTGATCTGAGGAATACGAGTCGGAGCAAATTCTAACTGAAATTTGTCGAAATCTAGGTACTCAAGGACTTATCTTTGTGATCGATTCCAGTGACAGAGCACGCATAGCAGAAGCACAGCAAGAGTTACATCGCATTATCAATGACAGAGAAATGCAAGATTCATTACTCCTAGTCTTCGCGAACAAGCAGGATATTGCAGGAGGTGGGTGATACAGTTTAATGGCCACAATCTTATTGCAAGTGAGAAGCTGACAATCGAGAAGCCATGAAGCCACCTGAGGTCACAGAACAACTTAAGTTGAACGAATTGAGGAACAAGGTCTGGTTCGTAGTACCAAGTTGTGCTACTACCGGCGAGGGGTTAATGGAAGGACTGGTACGTTTTCTATTTCTTCATGCAATGCATCAATTGCACGTCGCAGATGATCTTGTGACTATGCTGACATTAAGGCTCAGGCTTGGCTTTCGAAAACAATTGAAGGAAGACCCGCTCCACAAACGAAATAATAGTGCTGTTGACTATACAACTCAAAACGCATAATATTATTTCTCAAGAATCAGACTTTACCACCGCTTTATACCTCAGACTACACGATAGATTCCCCTCCTACGAATATGTCCCTCCACGAAATATACATACCTAGGCAGAATAATTGGTTCCCAGTAGCATGTCATATCGGTTCATTTGAGTCACATCCACTTGTTCACGTTCACGATGTCCAACTCCATAACGGCTCCTTATTACTGTCATCTCGTCATTTTATCCAACCTATCTTCGGTCACATCTCCTCGTACCATCCTCTAATATAAGGATTTCCTCATATCTCTTTGTTAATTTTTCACTTGCGCATGCATAAATGCGTACTTCCTGCGTTCTTTTTTTTTATGGTGAGGTTGTTCATATGTACGTTACCTACGGGGATGGCGGCGATACCAAGAGTTTTCTTTATCCTTTAATTCACCATTGATTCTTTCTTGTTTCCATTCTTCCATCGGGTGGCGCGACGTGGAGAGGCAGGTTTGAGGTTTCTACTTAAGAGAGGGGGAACCAGAACGATTGGAGGAAAGGAAAACAAGAAAGTTGTAATATTAAGCGAGTAACGAAGTGGTCTAGGACATGGGAATGGCAAGGCAGAGCGGAGCTGAACCTTGAGGGAAGTAGAAAAAATTACCATCCATCATACCTACAAAAATGAAAACCTTGTAATTCTACCTCTTGCACAATTGCTGAATTTCGAATTTTACAGTGACTTTCGATCGGGCTTGTGGTAAAAATATCAGCGTGGCCACAATTTCAAGTGCTCTTGTTGCAGATGCAATTTTCTTCTATATTCTATGCTGTCGATATCTGTATTTCACAATAGCCAATCACTTGAACTCCATTCGCCTCCAATGGCCGCCACCCCCCTCAAACCCTTCAACACCTCATTTCCCAATCCAGACCTGCACCCATTCTATATACAGTCAACGAGAGACCATTCAAAACCCACAAGACAGTCCACAAGGACCCTTACATCTGAAAATTGGCATTCTCACTCCACTGCCATCTGCCAGAATCGTTCCCCCAAATCTCTCACCTCCAAACGACCAAGATTTTGCCCACCCTAAACCGCTGTTTCGTTTGCGGGCCCTTTCTTGTTCCTTGGCTTTCTCTTTCTCCTCTTTTGCTTCTGCTCTCTTAGTCGATCCTCGTTCTTGCCAGGATTTACTTGGCTTCTTGTTGTCAGAATCTTTGGTTGATGTAGGGGTTTTCTGCTTCTGCTTCTGCTTCTGCTTCTGCTTCTGTCTCTCCTTCTCCTTCTGCTTTTCCTTCTTATTCTCTTCCTTTAAGTTGTCTCCAGGGTCGAGAAATGGATCGGTTCTATCTTCTCCATCATTGAACGAATTGGACCGGTAATCATAGTCATCATCAACTTCGATGCCATCGCCATTGTTGTTTGTTCCAAAGAAAGAAAAAGAAGGGAATGAGAACCGCTTTCTTCGGTCACTCGTAGGTTTTGTGGATTTCTCGGCTGCATCGTAGATGTTATCTGTGCTGTTTGTTGGTGAATAAGTATTGTAATTTGTTGCAAAGAAAGTACCGGATGTACGAGGTGGTGGGGAACTAGATTGTCGTGGCTGTGGTTTTACAGTTTCGTATCCTGTAGGTTGGTTGGATGCGAAAAATGGAAATGACCATCGTGATTTCCCGGTGGCTTCGGCTTTCTTGGCTTCGGTTTCTTCGTATATTGGATTGTAGCGAGCATGAGAAGACGACGTGCGAGTGAAAGAGTAGGGTCGACGCATCTTGATAGCTTGAGATGCGAATTGGAAGATACAATATAGGTTGGAATTTTATGATGAACCCGATTCTTTCAAAAAGTTACGGACATTAAGAATGGTCGTCTGGAGGAATTTGAATGTCATTAAATTGGGAACTCTCGCAATTGACAGTCCTTTTTGGACTGGTTCAATTCGAATCCGAGATCCAATGGCGAAATGATGATACTACCAAGTTCTGGAATCTGATGAGAAGAATATGACTTATAAGTCATTTCTGCTGCATTTATTCATTCAACATAGATGCCCAGATTATGCCCCTCGTCATCGTCATCATATGATGATCATCAAAAAAATAACCCGAAGCGTTTCCTATCATTATGCTGAGTTTTCGAAACTTAGTTTTGATGAGTTATTATATCAATTCATGCCAATGGAGTGCTCGCTTGGGGATCCCTCCAAAAATTGCCAGCAAAATCAACAAAATCGCATTGTGGCTGTGCAATTTTTTCATGATTTTCCAACCCCTCCAGGTTTTACGAGTATACTTTTGAAATTCGAACCCTGCCGATCTAGGGATCCAAAGGTACCATCGTTACGTACCATTGTAACAATAGTACCTGACCCAATGTTGAGATCCTCGAAGAACATTCAATTGATAAGATTGATACCCTGCATAGATCCAATGATCTTCCAAGACTTATTCCTTTAATCTTTTCGCTGGTCTTGAATCGTCCGGCAATCCACTTCTCTTTGTGCCAGGTAGACTTCCCGTTCGAATATCATTATCATCCTGACTAACCCTCCTGTGCGGATATTCTGTTTTGACCCCCTCAAAGACGTTTGCACTAACTTTGTCCCCTGTGCTGAAAAATGGATGTGTTAATGCTGCTTGAGCAGTTAATCGTTTTTCAGGGTCATATTCAAGTAAGCTGCTCAGAAGCTTGTACCCCTCACCACCTAAACTTGAATTCGATACTGGGACCGAGGTAGGAGATGAATTGATGGTTTGATAATACCACTTCTCCAAACTTGAGTATCCAGCTTTTGCATGTCCACTGGCTGAGAGTGTGGAGAGTTGTGAGTATTCCGGCATATGTACCAGATGTGCCCATTTTTCCTTGGTTGGTAATCCCATTATATCGACAATCTTTTGCATTTGATTCCTTTGGAATGGTACCGTTTTCTTACTATCCATTTTCGCTTCTTCGCCTTTAAAGATTGGTCTGAGAGAGAGAAGTTCGGCAAAAATGCACCCAATAGCCCACATATCAATAGCCGGTGTGTAATGCTTTGAACCCAGTAGGAGTTCCGGGGCTCGATACCATATCGTAACTACAACTTTGTCACCAGAGAATAGCGAATGTAATGGTTTGTTGAAAAGTCGAGCAAGTCCCAAATCGCCAATTTTCACTTCTCCTGAGGAGGATACCATGATATTGGCGGGCTTGAGATCACGATGAAGTACCCAATTTGCATGAAGGTACTGGCAGCCATTGAGGAGTTGGAACATTATGGATTTAACTGTTGGAGCAGGAATGGGATGGCGGGTAGGTTGGGTATGATGGTGGATAATTTGGAGAAGGTCATGTTCGGCATACTCAAACACCATGAAGATACACTTGTCTTCGAGGATAATCTCAATGAGGCGGATGACGTTCATGTGACTCAATTCTGAACACAATGCCATCTCTCGAACTGCTGATTGTGAGATACCCGTGTATTGGATCTGTTCCCCTTCCTTATCTGAGACACATTAGCATATACATAACAGTGCTGATGTGAATTTATCTCTATTCACCTGGTTTGAATTTTTTGATGGCAAATTCCCCGGGCCGTCCATCTCGCCCAACTGCTTTGTAAACTCGTCCATATGTACCAGAACTAATGAAACCGATGACTTTGTATCGATCAATAACTCGAACTTTGCTTTGATACCCCAAATTAGGATTGGCTGATCTTTCAGCTGTACCTGGGATTTGTCAGTTAGTCTGGTGAAGCCTAATTTAAGTAGGATAGCAACGAACTACTAGGGGTGTAGAATGGAGGAGGTCTTCTTGTAGGATACATATTGAATCTTGATAAATTTATTTAAAATGGAGAGTCAATCGGTAGATGCAATGATTTGATGATTGATGAAGCAAGAGATCAGAGTTTGCAAACCATATTGGAAAGAGTTATCAAGGTGCCGATCAGAGATGAAGGTTTTGATAAAATATGCCTCTGTTGATGAGGAAAGTAGCAAACACAAAGAAAATAATAATTTTAATGAACAATTTTGTTGGAGAGACAAAAAGAGGTTATATATCTACATTACCTTCAAAGACAGCTTGAACAGATCTTTTTATTTGAGTTCTAGATGCGGAGATCGAGGATGGGCCGCCGGATGACGGTGGATTAGATGCCAGGCTCATTATTTTTATTGTGGATAACGCGTGTGCACACGGCGGGGGCGGCGTACTTCGGCTTGGTTTTGCTTGATTAGTATGCAGATTCAGTGGGCATCAAAATCTGTAAATCTCCCAACCAAGACAATCTTAGACAAGCTCGTATGTGGGCAAAACAAGGGGAATAGCAATGGGTAGATTTCAAATGCGCGTGGGAGTATGGGTGTGAATATCAGGTAGCGTAATACTGCTTGGCAGTAGTGCAGGGTCGGTAAAATGCAGTCGAGCGTAATTTAGATGCAGGTTGTAAGTACAGTCGGTTGCATCAAGCGTGTCAAAGAATCCCTTCCAAATTAGCTTCGTATCGGGGAAGATGACCAAATTTGCCGCGAAAAAGGCTACCTGGTCGTACAATATGTATGTAAGTTGAGATGAGGTATAGTACGAGACGCGCTTGATATCAAAGTTCCAGGAAAGGAAAGTTGTGAGTTAGAGTCTTAGTAACAGCATGGAAGGACAAGACATATGTCGGTCGATCAAATTCACAAATCTCGAATGATAAGGCGAGACAACTTTAGATGACCTAGACGAAAAGAAATGCAATTGGAATGTAGCTAATGCGATGTGATGTGTTGTGATATGGGAAAGCCCCGGGCTGAGAACTGAATGATGAGTGAATGATGATTGTCACTTTCTGCGGTGATCCGATACAGCGATGATAGGGTCACACGGGATGGTTGTGCACCTGCGTCTTTGAACGGTTCATGTGTAACGCCCAAGTAATGTTCAAAGATGGGAGAGAAACTGTAAGGCGAGATTCGGAGATAGCGGTCAGATGAGATGGCCTAAAGAGGGGAAGCCTTTCGAATCAACGGGTAAAGCCAAGCTAGATCTATGGGAGATGAAGGAAGATTTCGACAGTTTGACGTTTCGGAGGCGGTGGATTGTCACTTGTAAGATGCAGATACCTTGTCTTGTTATCGACAATTCCTTCCACGTTCTCACATGTATCCGGAGTGTCCGTATATCCAACCGAAGGAATTGGGTTGTGCTTGTTTCGCAGGTCCTTATTCTCGTAGAGTGACTTGTATCGTTCTGAGCGGGGTGCAGTAGTATGAACCAACAAGTTGGGATAATAAGAATGCAGAAATGGGGGGGAGGTGGGACGGCGTAGGGTGTCAGGCTTTTGAAAGAGCCGTAGACTGATGGAGTAGGAAGTAGGTATTGATTGGTGATGGACAGGAGTTTTCCCAGGATTAAACTCAAATGACCAAGCACAAATGGCAGGATAACTAGTAGCTCCAGTGAGAAAGGGGAGAAGAATACGTACAACTGTATACCGATTGATAATTGTGTAGAAGGTACTTGCAAGCTAGCACTCCGTCGGTAGCCTTCATATTAAACTGAAACATCAGCCCTTATCGATAATACATACTTAGCGAGCCTAGACAGCCGCGACCAATACCCAGCCTTATCTGCATAATTACACAATTACACAAATAACTTTCATAAATCCCGAGGTCCTCATGACGTTTCCGTCTCTCTACCGCACATTACTACAGCAAACCACAATGTAACACAAAGCTCCTGTTTCACAAAGTATCGGGCCAACGCAGACTACTACCAGCATTCCAGACCTGAGAAGAGTGAATTCATTAGGGTATGTTGTATATATTTTCAACAAACCTCTCGAGCCTCACCATTTATTTGCAACGCATGAATTATCCTCATCAATCTCTACATTTTAGACTGAGCTCAATATGGCCTCAGGAGGCATGAGACAATGTATTCAGGATATCACTCCCTATCTACTCTTCCTCATATTCATCTCGACCCTTGGACCTTTACAATTTGGCTTTCATTTGGTATGTAATATCATTACTTTCATGTCGATGACAGAGACTAGCGCATAGCACATAGCATACATCCACACATGCCGTCTTATACTATCTATCACTTCTTCGAATAATAGCTAACTTGACTTCTCCTACAAGTCTGAATTAAATGCTCCCCAAGATGTTATTACATGCAAGAAACAAAGTCGTGTCGAATCAACTGTTCGTACCGGACTTCCACAATGTATCCCTATGACCGAAGCCGAATTCGCCGCTCTTTCGTCTCTTTTTGTTCTAGGTGGATTATTGGGAGCATTGGGATGTGGCGCCGTGTCGACAAGTTATGGGAGATTGTTCGCCATGAGAATCACAAGTGTCTGTTTTATACTGGGATCGATCTTGGAAATCTTAGCTGGAACAGTTCCAATGATGTCTGTTGGCCGGTTCTTCTCAGGTATTGGTGCTGGAGCATCGACTGTCGTTGTGCCAATCTACATTTCAGAAGTTGCACCGCCTAAAGAAAGGGGATTGTTTGGATCGATGACACAAATTTCCACGAATGTAGGAATTCTACTTACTCAGGTTCTGGGTTATTATTTAAGTAAAGGGTCAAAGTGGAGAATCATACTGGCGGCTGGAGCTGGACTTGGGCTTTTACAAGGGGTTGGGCTGTTGTTCATTCCAGAAAGCCCAACATGGCTTGCCGCACATAAAGACACTCAGAATGCCACGAGAACCCTCCAGCGAATTAGAGGGCATGGCTATTCCATCGAGGAAGAGATTCAACATTGGGATATTAAGCCATCCGAAGAGGAAGAGGAACGCCTTTTACTTGACCCGGAGCTGACCAGAAGAGATTCTGTTGCTAGCAAGTCTTCATCACAAAAATCCATTCCTAATGTTGGATTCTTTCAAGTCATCAAAGATCCTTTCTACCAGCCTGCAGTCATTGCCGTCATTGGTATTATGTTTTCTCAACAACTTTGTGGCATCAACAGTATTATCATGTATTCCGTATCACTCCTATCTGGTCTTCTTCCCGTCTCTTCGTCCATCATTACAATTCTTATTTCGGTGGTAAATCTTGTCGCAACTGTCGCATGTGCTCCATTAGCCGATAAAATTGGTCGAAAGGCATGCCTCCTCCTTTCTATAACTGGTATGGGTACCATGTCTCTATTATTGGCATTATCCCTTCGTTGGGAAATCAAAATTCTCTCTGCGATCTCAGTCACCCTATTCGTGACGTTTTTCGCCACAGGTCTTGGTCCTGTTCCTTTCATGATGGCATCAGAGTTTGTGGGTCCAGAGGCTGTGGGTGCAACGCAAAGTGTAGGTTTGGCAGCCAATTATCTTGCTACTTTTCTAGTAGCCCAATTCTTCCCCATTATCAACTCGAGCTTGAACAAAGCTCTAGGAGGTGTGGGATGGGCGTACTTTATATTTGCAGCTTTGGCAGTATTGTGCGGAATATTTGTTAGTTGGAAAGTTCCTGAGACTAGAGGCAGAAAGGATGCCGATGAAGTTTGGGGAAGGCTGAGAAGAGTTGATTGAATTAGAATGACAAGATCTTACTGTAGGATCCACATCATGATATTAAATTTAGCTCGGCGTTAGGTGTTAATCTTTTCTACCATATATTCACAATTCATTATCAAGTAGAAGCTTCATTGCATAGTCTGTGCCAGACTTGTAATCATTCATCATTTGTTATTCTCTGGTTTGAATTTCCCTATCAATATCATTAATCCTAGACCTACTGTCCATGCTATAGAATTTCTGCATCATTTGACCTTGAGCCAAATTTCCGCATCGGTTTACAGACCTTGACTATATGTAAAAACAAGCCATGCCAGCTTCAATGTGATATCAGAGTCTCCTGGTTCTTTGTTTGTGTGTCTTCAATGTCCAAAGCGGAAGATCAGTGTATTTCGAGTCTCGAATGATGCTTGCAAGCATTACTCCTGACAGTCTACAGGAATTTTCTATCCACTCCGGCTGAATGGCAACGAAGCCACTCATCTTACCTTCTACCAAACTTGACACTGAAAATACATTCTGAATTTGTCTATTGCAATTGTGATGCAATCCTGCTCCAAAACTGCCAACAAACAAGCGAAATATATCAAAGATACTAGAGTCCAACGCTGCATTGAGATTTTATCCAGACTGCACGAAAGCAGTTCCAAAACCATTGAAATTTGTCTCAAGAGTGGAGCTCAGTGAGTTTCTAGTAGTTTACACCCACAGAGTTCCTTATAGAGTCCAAGCCCAGAGTACACTGAGTTAATCCGCAATGTAGGTTTGCCAGCAACTAGTCTCATAATGTCACAGGCAATGTAAGTATTGGGACGACTTGCCTGTAACCCGTGATGATACCATGCACAAGGGTAGCGTGGCCATTAAAACTTATCAATTCAGGCATTTTTGTACATGCTTGGAGGTTAAATGACACAGAAATTTGTAACTTGGAGGATCATTAATGTTGAAGCAGGACTAAATAGAATTCAAGAGGGGGGGGGGGGGGACATTTAACAGAAGAGAATGTCGCTTTCGATGAATGTAGACATAGATGGATTATGAAAGCTAAACCGTAGACCTAGGATAGGGAGCTAGATCTAGAGTTTGAACCCGAATAGAGATCCCACCTTTAGTTGTTCCCAATATATGGCAGCTGAATGCCTATTTTGATCGAACATCATACTAATTCTCCTCGGATCTTAAACTTTTCAGGCTACAAATGAAATGCCCGCTGATCTTCGTAAATGATCCGAAATTCAAGTGATTCATACTATGAAAAGCATTTGAAATACACAAAGTATGAAATAATGAAACGCTAGAATGGGCAAAGAAACCGTAAGAGCCAGGAACCTCAACGTAAAGCCAGAGATGAGAAGGAAGTGTTGCACATAAAAGTAGCGAGAAATATAGTCCCGACGATTTAAAGATCAATAGCACATGCCTGTGCAGCCAACTTGTCAGAATTACTTTAATAGTCCTTTCAATTGATGATTGATACTTAGGTAATGTTGGAAAGCAGATCGTGAAGAAAGCACTTGTCGATTAGTGGGGACTATCATCCGAAAGTCATCAAAACGTTGCTCCACGTCGAAGGCAAATGGCCCTCATATAGATGGATGATCCTCTTATTCTGAAAAGTGGCCAAATTACGTCAAAACGAGACAGTCTGCGTCTGTTTCACTAATATATCCAGACACAAAAAGCAATTTTGATTCCATACAATAGAAGAAAGGCTAGCCCACGCAATGCATTCATATTCATCAATGACTCAATCCACCATAACTCCTCTCATCTACTCCTATCTAGGTCCCAATTTTTCCAATACTCTCGTGCCTTGCTCTTCCCATTCTTGCTTTGTGATCCACATATTCTCTTTATCAGCCATAATGTTTGCCAACACTGCTCCTCCCAAGAAAACCATATGCCTCCTCCTAGGAGGATCTTCAATTCGGACCTTGAACTTATTTAAGCGTTCGGGATCTCCACCAAGAACTCTCGTCAACCATAATTGTTTCAATTCTTTCTCGAGTCGCGATGGCAGACCGGGATACATAGATGAACCACCGGACAAAACGATAGCTTTGAAGAGAGAGGATCGCACATCAACATCGGCAGCTTGAATGGTGTTAAAGAGGAACTCGGCGATACCGGGTTGTTCAACATCGACTAGATGAGGTTGGAAGAGGCACTCGGGAGCTTCGAAACGTTCACTTCCAACGCGGATCACACGCCCATCAGGTAGAGTGTAGCTTTCAACCAATACAGTTGTGTCTTCACTCAAGCGTTGATCCAACTCAAGATCGTAAGAAACATAGCAAAGCTTCTCCTTAATCTGTCTGACAGTTTCGAAATCCGCTGTTCTGTTCAAAGCATATCCGCGACGTAATAAGAGAGCAATTAAGTTTCGTGTGACATCTCGACCGGCAACATCAAGACGACGAGTAAGATGGTTGAGAACAACTGATTCGTAGACTGGTACAATGTGCGTAACTCCGTCTCCAGAATCGACCACAACACCAGAACTGAGACCTGTTGACAATCAGTACACACAACGTCCTGCACACCGCTTGCCGCGCAATTGAGATAATGAAATTACCTTGGGCATATAGAGCTAAAACAGCTTGAATAGCCACGTAAACTCCTCCAAATTGATACCTCTCAAACATAACTTCGCACATTTGTTCTCTGTTCTTTAAGGGGTTCATTGGTGGTTCTGTCAAGAGAATCTTCCGGCCTGTAGGATCAACCTTCATTTTCTCGTAAAATGTATAATCCCAAAGGTGTTGCATATCATCCCATTTCTTGACAATACCGTTTTCCATAGGATATGAGACTTGAAGCATTGTCCTCGCTGCGGCGGCTTCATCACCACACATGATGTCCTTGATGACCATGCCATCATCACCCTTTTCTTCAGATCGCAGAATTGGTCGACCGACGATAGAGGGATATTGAAACTCTGGGAAATTCTAAAATTACAAAAAGTCAACTCCGAAGCATTTAGATAGCTTCAATGATTAACAGTCCAAAATGCCACATACCTGAGCTGCATATCCGACTTTCAGGAAACCAGTTCCTCCATCGAGGACTATGCGATTGTTGTCAGTATGAATAGACAAAAGATGAAAATGATTTCCAAGTACCTATTGGTGGTTCTGCCATAATTCCAGACTGTGGCAGATCAAATTGTATAATCTATGTATGAAATGGTTGGAGTTGTGGTGTAGCTGGTTGGTGATTCTGACGACGCTGCGGTTGAGGTCGGAATGCATGGCCGTAACGAGGCTTAAGCTTCCCCGCCGAACCCGCTTCACTTCACAAAGCTGGTGATTGGAGATAGTCCACTTTCGATATGTGAATAAAACATTGTAAGTAATCATTTTTGCCTCTCGTTCTAATTTATACATCTACTCTTGAGCTCGCCACAAAGGCACATGAGGCTAGAGATATCTCACCCAAATTCTACCTGCAGGCTATATCATCCATAATTATTTGTACAAATAAAGCTCGAGGGATAACCTACTCTTACCACAAACATGACTACCGATATCAAACCTAAGAGACTTATAGACAGAAAGCTTCTCATCATAAATCCAAACTCTTCAAAGTCTATGACTGAGGGCCTGCAAACTTTACTTTCTACAATAAGTGATTCGTCTCAGGTTCAAATCTCATTTTACACAGCTCAAATTCCAAGTCCTCCGTCCATCAACAACGAAGAGGATGCAATACTCTCTACCGAAGTTGTTCTTTCGGACCTTACATCGACTCTTGATCAATATGATGCATTTCTTGTAGCCTGTTACAGCGTTCATCCATTGGTTACGGAACTCAAGAAGAGAGTGAGACCAAATGTACACGTGACTGGAATCTTTGAGGCCAGTGTGATGATGTCTTTGGGATTGTTGACACAGGGCTATGGAAAGAGATTGGGTGATAAGGAAGGTGATAAGGAAGGATTTGGAATTGTGAGTACGGGAAAATACTGGGAAGAAGTGTTGGGGGCAGGTGTGAGAGATTTCTTGGGGATTAAAAAGGGAGAAAACTGTGAAAGATTCAAAGGAGTAGAGACTACAGGCCTCACCGCTGGCGAGCTTCATAGTGTCGATAGTGAGACTGTCAGCACAAGAATGAAGGAAGCAGTGAAAAGATTGGTTGGAAAAAGAGATTGTTCTATTATTTGCCTAGGGTGTGCAGGAATGGCAGGAATGGACGACATGGTCCGAGAAGCACTCGTGGAAGAATTAGGATCAGAGGATGCCAATAAAGTGTATATTGTCGACGGTGTCAAAGCTGGTGTTGTATACCTGGAGGCAAATTTGAAGGCTTTGCCTAGTGGAAGTGGCTAATGGACATGGACTCCCCGAAACAGATAGCTTCGATATCGCATTCTCGTGTATGATTTAACCTGAAAGCAAATTAATTATTCCCACAAGATTGATGTTCCGATCTGTGCCATATTTTGAGTGCTTTATTGGAAATAAACTTGAATGTATGAAGTACCAAGACTACTTGTTGTGACTGAAAGTCAATGGGTCTGTACAATCTTGTGGTTGGTGTTCAGAACCAAAGCATCACATATACATATGAACATCATGAAACACATCAATATGTACACACAAACGTATATCTTGACACAATTGGATTCATACGCACCCGTGAATACTACAGGTCCATGCGACCCCGACCTCCATGTAATGATGCAGTCGAATCCTAGATAGCTAGTTGGAAGCTCTTGGTGGGATTTTCATGATTTGTAAGTAGAACCTCGTGCCGATGGCAAGCATTAATACTCTTCAACTCAAAGTACAGAGTTGTAACAAAGTCGTAAGAAAAGCGTAACCACCTGAATGGCAAATTGAAGAACCCATGAAATACCCAGGAAGAATCCGCCTAGGCGTCGATGTGAAAGTGCTTGATTTGCAAGCCAAACCATCAGGTATATCGGAAATTCCAAAAGACACACTGATAGCCATGCAACGCATTTCTCCAGAGTCTGTGAAGCAAATAGAATCCCTTTTCACAATGCTTGGTCCATACCGATATCATGCAAACTTGTATTCCATTCCATGCCATATGTACACATCCATTGATTCATGATCGCCCCTCCCATATCAATTGCTTCTTGCACCATCCTTGGCCTCTCTCAATTCGTCCATCTTTGCAACTCTCTTTTTAAACTCATCGTATTGGCATTTTTCGTAGGAATGTCTCTCTTGCTGTTTCATAAAATTCCGAATGTCAGCCTTGTACTTGACACTCCAATACTTTTGGAATGACCCGCAAACCCACCTCACACTTCCATGGAAGATAATATTCCTCCTGCCGACAACGATTGAGGGGAATCAATAGCCCGGCACATCCATCACGATATGCGATAGGTAATCGGGCTTCGCTCATTTGTTCTCGGGTTGCGCCTGAGCCGGGTGTTAGCTTCCGTCTTTGATAAAGTAGAATCTAGAGACGCAAGGAAGCATACTTGTAGATGGAGCACCAGAGAGTCCAATGGCGGACTTTACAGCTTCGGTTACTGTCATGATTGCGTTTGGATATGTAGTACTGAGGACTTTGGATGCTTGGGTATTGAGGGGGTTTGGAAGTAAGGTCAACATAAATGACGCTAATAATTTCAGCTTAGTAAGCCAGTCATCCACTTTGATTTTGTTTCCCTTTAGTTTATTCAAGTCACCGGTGAGTATATCTTCCAGATCATCCAGGTTTCGTTAAGCATATATTACTGATCTATTCTGTTTTCTTTCAATCCATCTTCCTGAGAAGTCTTGGGAATCGACTTTCAAATGTTAAGGATGATGAGGAATTGCGTCACACAAAATTTATCTCCGCATGTAATTCACATCTGGCTCACAGATTCCCAGATTGACCTCAATTTTCAAGCCCTTGTGTTAAGTTTCTTCAAATGCGGAATTTCAACAGTGATTTGTCCTTCAAATTCGAAGATTATCATGGTAGAATGAAGTCATCCGTGTTTAAGAATGTGCGATACCCTAAATCTTCATCAAGTGTCAGGGTAATCCTTCATCATCGAAATTTGCCCAACTGCTGGGTAGTTCCAACATCAACAGTTCGCATTCTTCATTAAGAGAACTGATTGATCAAGTGTACCAAGTTGGTTCGGGAATCTCTCCCAATAATGCCCACCTTCCAAGTTCCCTCTTCTTATAAGCAACAGGGTCATGAAGACTATGCGTCCTAATATCACGCCAAAAACGATCCAATCCAACATTCTTACTTGTCGCTCTCGCTCCAGTCATTTCAAATACTCCACTTGTCACATTTAAGCCAACATCAGTGGCAACAACCTTGACAGCTGCAACCGCTTCTGCCAATTCACCACGTTCTCGTGCAGACACTGAACGCTCACCTTGATGTTTCGCATATATGTCTGTCAACTTCTTACCCGTAGAATCCGCTAAAGCCACAACTGCCGATAGATGTGCATGGAATGTGCCATATCGCTCAAGAATATACCACTCCTCTGTTGCACTATCCTTGTTATCCCCGCCGAAAGGCCACGCACGCGTATAAGTCGTCGTATATTTGGCTGCTGATTCGATGGCTCCAAGAGAGATCCCGATATAAAAGTTTGCGAAAACCAATTGAATCGTAGGTAGTAGTAGGGTTGCGAAAGGGACAGTAAGGATTTGAGGTAGTGGTTCCTTGGTTTGGGCATTCCAACCTAATGCATCTTCCCAGGAAACCCTGACATTTTCGATCTTGACACTACCGGACTCGGTGAGTCTTAAACCAATGTTGTTCCAATTGTGCTATTAAGGTAGTAATTTCAGCTATGAAAACAAAACTTCCATCTACCTTCTCACTTACGGCAAATTGAATTCCAGGTTGTTTAGTTGGCACCGCAGCAAAGATATGCTTCCCAGTTCCCTCCAGTACACCTTCAAGAATTGTCATGTCAGATACAACTCCACCAGTGTTGAAGTGCTTTTGTCCGTTGAACACAATATTATCACCGTCTGATTTGATGCTCAAATCTGAATCCCTTGGATTAACAGCACCTGTTTGATAGCGTTAGTTTGTTAAGTCTTGATTTCTTTTTATATCATTTCACTTACCTCCCATGAAATAATTATTTTCAATTATCTCCTTTTGTAATCGATCTATCTGCTCATCTGTTCCCACAACATTTGCTGTTGTCGACCAAAGCAAGTGATATCCAAGTAGCATACCCAAAGATCCATCACCTTTAGCTACTTCTCTGATCACTTTGTATCCGATATCCCATGATTGACCACCTCCACCATATTTCTTTGGGCCTAATATTTTTAGCAATCCCGATGATTTCAATAATGACACTTCATCGCGAGGGGATTTGTTGTCGATGTCTCTCTTTGCAGCGTCTTTTGAGAAGATTTGGGAAATTTCTGATGCTCTTGAAAGCCATTCTTCTTCACTTTGAGGTACGGCAGATTGAAATCTTTGATGATATTCTGAATATGGATTATTCTCAGAACTTGATGTGCTTTGGGCGGCCATTTTTTCAGAAAACATGTATCTAAGGAATGAAAAATTCACAAAAGGATACAGCGGAAAAAGTGATTGAGGGGGGGTGCGGGGTATTTCAATCACCACATTTTCAGCTCTCGATTTCATTTTAGTTTAGCCTTTTAGAATTTTGTGTATGTAATTACGCATACATATCTCGGATGTCGTGATTAACTTGCATCATGCAGATCACTGGATAATCTGCATCTCGCGTTATTTTTGGACGTGGTGAGATTGATGGGGTTGATTTACCTCAGGCACTCAAGCAATTTTCTCCACACTTAGAATGGTCACGCCATGAAGCCAATGAGATGTCGTGATAATTATGCGATATTCTTAATTAAGTAGTCAAGAAAGATGAGCAACTAAGTTTGCAAATTCCACCTTATAATCTTCATGTCCGTGCCATAATAGTTCATGCCATCTTTATATGTCCTACGGTAGCTTATGTGCTCATTTTAAGGGTCTCATTGCCATATCTGCCAAGTTCTACTCGTCATGCTAGTTCAGAAGCTCAATTTTAGTACGTTCAGAATTCTACCCAAAATTATAAAAGCACTATCCTTTAACATTTACAGCTATTCCGATGGAGATGGTCACTTGTCTCGTCTGATTCAGCATGTCAATGGGGTGTGGATAACCAAAATACTCGCTGTGGTTTACTGCAGTCGTACTTATGCTTGATACCCCGTTTATATCGTATCTTTAGTACAAAATCAAATCAGTGCCCAAGTTAAGGACGACTGAAATTTCTTACAATTTAATTATTGACTTGGTCTTGATATGGTAAAGTTGCAGACATCAGTGATAGGCCCTCATACTCTATAAGCACATAGCAGCGCAATTACTCGTCAAATTATCCAGGTGTATCCGGGTCAGCTCGCCCGATGCCCAAACCTGGCAGATATATATCCATCAGTGTGCTGAGCAGGGCTACACAAGATTGTAGAGTACAGGCTGTCGCGTGGTGAGAAGTACAATTTGTCGCTGCTCAATGGATTTCTGGTCATGGAAAATACCTTTTCTCTGAAGTTGCGAAGTTGCAAGCGGTGAATTTTATTCTCAAATATAAGAACTAGGCATTTAGAAGCAGGGCTTGATTGAATATTTCATACATCACGCAGGAGATGGTGCGAGTTTGCTCTATGAGTGTGGATGGGTGTGAATAAGTTTTTTAACAGCTTGCTATTTTGACAGGCTACGCACCCCAGCCAAGCCCAAGTGGTCAACAGGCCTTTATAGAAGCTTAAGGTACTTGAGAACCTGAGCTACCTAGGTTTACGTTGACCTGTGCCATTGCAGGAGTGCTTTTAGTTTCATTTTTCGATGAATCATCAGAACTCATTCTTCCTGGAGCATTTGATAGGCGCCTCATTCTCTTGCTATGTCGCACACTCTCAGGTACAGTAACTCACAAAACTCGATGCAATTTCATAGTTGCATAGTTCAAGGTTGATACGAACTGGTAGAATGTGATGAGATTTTCAACATCATCACAGGAACCGATTTCATTCCCATTCCCATTCCTTCCACAATGATTCCTTGTTAAATGGAAATACTATAATTTCCTTAGGAAATAGACTTGAACGCCAAGGGCCTCGAGTTTTGAGAGACCTATGCTTTTGATATTGAACAGCCTGAGCTTCTTTGACCTTGTCAACAACAGCTCTGTTCACTAACCACCTGTCCATGGGTCATCCCAGAGTTGCATTGCTCCAAATTTTCCTGAAGAAACCTTACATCTTGAACACAATATGTTTATATCTCCTGGAAACTGTTTTTGATTAAATATTTATACAAATTCCCTACTTGATGTTCAGGAAATCTCTATCTGGTTCCCTTTTTAATCTTCTAAGTCTTCTTCTCTTGTTCCGTTATCATGATATTATATTCAATATATTTTGCAAGGGTATTTAGTTATGTTTTTCACCGGGGCCGTGTTGTCAACTTCATAACAAAACTGCACTGGTCTAACTTAAGTTTTAGACCACCACTCGTAACATTGATTGTGATACATGGCTGTCGTGTTAACCTGTTGACCTACGCTGTGTGGCTCGTTTATGAATCCTATGCATATATTTACGCATCACCGATTTGATTGAACAGTCTTCGCTACTCAATCCGTACTTGCAAGTTGTAGTGGGTAAGAAGGGTCAGCAATTGTTCTTAAGAACACTTCTTATCTGCCACTATCGGAACATGATTGGAGCTCCGTTCTTCTCGGCTTATAGTAAAAGCACGGTATTATCAGGGAAGAGAAGGTGGAAGAAGCTGAATTGGAGGCTGTACTAAGAGACGATAGAGGCTATATTACGGGTAGTATAGAAGGGCTTGACAGTATTAGAGAAATAATGACTTCTTTAGTTGAAAGGAGAACTCTGTATGATGCTTAGAACCTCGTCCTTATTCTATAAAAGTCTTTAGGTTTGTTTAAGCCACTAAATTTTCTTGAAGTCATACCTGACATCAAATTTGCCCATAGCAAGAGTACTAAGATTAAAGCCATAGGCGTAACTCCTATCCTTTTCCCAACTGCACACTCTAACATATTGTCGGTATTATAACTCAAAGGAAATGGATTATCTTTATGTATTACGTTATGTGGATTTTTGGCAATGAAAATTTTGACCTTATCATGAGGTTGTGGACCAATCCTCTTCGCAGTATTAACAGGAAATCTACCTCCTAAATTCGTTCGCGTGTTGAAACCGACAGCAATCACCTCACTGATATATGCGTAAGCGATGATGGTGTCTCCAGGCATTAACAAGAGATGTGTCGGATTCGGACCAGCATATCCAGAGTTTGCCTGCATTGTCTCGGGCTTTGAGAGGAGCTTCGGGAAAACTGTGGTTCCCGCAGGCTCTGGTGTGCGAGTTGTCGAAATAGAGTCGCCTTTGTTGCAAAGAACTGTGAGTTCAGTCATCATTCGTTCGATTTCTTCTGTCATTCCACCTGTTTCCTGAAGGAAAGTAATTTTCTGTGAAAGAGATAGTTAGTTATGAAGGTTAGGATTAGCAAGTCTCTGTTTGCCTACCGCGTGGAGAGTACGAATCTGCATCTTGACATCCATCATAACCAGCTTAATATCTGGGGTCTTAGGACCGGGCTTGGAATTTGTCTCCATCTTGCAAAGATTTCGTTAGAAAAATGCCCTTATCAGATTATAGGGACATTTGAATACCTTGATTCATTAAATTGCAATCCAATGGTTGGTTATAACCTCAATTCAATGACTGTTGTGATGTGAAATTTGCAACGAGCTGGTTATGCTGCTGGAGGTACAATGATTGATTAAAATTAGGGGATACTGCTGACTATATACTAGCAAATTTCTCAATCACTTTGGGCTGTACCTTCCCTGTTATCTGTATCAATATTTACGGAGTATGAATACTCAAAATTCCCGATTTGTTCTCTTGCATAGACATTCTTCACGAGTATGAGTCTGGTCGCTCTCCCAAGGAGACGTGCGTGTTCATGATTGAGGAGATAAATAAATCCCTACAGAAGTACCTAGCCTTGCCTTTCGCAAGTGTTTCCTATTTGCGTTTAGATTTCACATCAGGGAATACTGCATTATCAATGGGGGCTGTCACATAACCTGAAATATGAGCCTGCACTTCTTTCTTTTCTTTCTTCCTCTGCTTCTGCGATCATTAAACCCGACAAAGACAGCAAAAATGCCCTCAAAGCTCACAAATGCTTCATGTGGATATGTGGGAAACTCAGATATATATGGATTAGGAATTCATGTCGGTATATATCTTCAATGGGTTGCTGGTATACTCTCTAAGGCGTTTCTAGAGGAAGAAGATATGCATGATATTTTCAATGAATCTTCCATTTTTCTTATCACCATTTTTGTTGCTATTATTCTTTTAATTACGAATTTCATTGAGGATACTCACAATGTAAATACGCTGATTATGCTACATATATTTTTCAGCACTACATAAATTGTTTTCTATGACTTAAGGGTTATGTTGAGAATAAATTTCGCATCCAGTGGCATCAATGTTCTTACCGTTACATATGTTATTGCTAGTATGTTTCCTTTTGGGGTGTGGTTCTGGCTCTCCCACATAAGAGCTTCAGAAGTATTGAACAATGAATGCGAAGAATTTGCGTTCTTCTTCGGTTGTGTAAAGCTACTTCCGCAACATAGTGTCATGTCATTCAGAGCCTTTTCGATAATAAACATTATGGCCATACCACTCTTACTTATATCGTCAGTGATAGGAGCAGTGCTAAAATTCAAGACGACAACGGCAATGGTGCCCCCGAGCACTGCCAGCTCACGGGATGCGTCGCTTCGATTTCGGAATGTTTATGTGTTGTTTTTCAAACCATTGATACCGTCATTCATGATGTCAGGAATTGCTGAGCAGGAGGCGTTCTTCATTTTTGAACAGTTCGTCGCTCAGAAGGCTCGATATTCACTTTCAACAGATTAATACTAATTAATCAATAGTTCAGGGCTTTCAACAGCCATATACATCTTTATCTATAGTGTGATTGCCATTGAACTTTTTATTCGATAAAACAATATCACAGGTGTGTACACATTACTAAATACTGGACAAATCATTCCATTCACAATTGGAATCGCAGGTTTATGGAAGGTACAGTAACCGTGCACAACTGTTTGCCGAAACGCGAAAAACGCATCTTTTTAATTTATTCATTCCTACAACAACTAATTGATTTATTAAATTATATCACTACAATACAATCCCTTAAATCAAATCGATTATAATAATATACTTTATATTCATCTTAATATATATATATATAGAAAAATTATAGGAAAGGTAGAAACAAACACATAGTCTATTACTATTGCAAAAAAACTCAAAATCCCCCCAACAATTGTTTCTTATACTATCAAAATAAATGCAATATACAATAAAAAAACTACTTTACCTAAAACTCTTAAAGAAAGATTATATATAAATCGAAACAAACAAATATTACTATAATACATAAGATTATAATCTAAATCGATATATCAAAAGATATTAATAATTTGTAAATTTAAATATAAAAGGAATATTGTTAAAAGGATTCTCAAAAAGTATAGAATAACCAATTGAAAAATTAGAAAAAGATTTAAACTTATAAAAGAATATACTGTTAAAAAACTAATTTGATATCTAATTCATTAAAAATTGGATAACAGAAAAATGGAGTTTAATATTCTAGTTGGATAAATACTTTATGAAACAAAGAAAAAAAAAAGCTAAGAATAAATATTCTATTTCCCAAATCAGAAATAGAAATAGAAAATAATCTAAATCTATAATACATATAAAAATATAAAGATTATAATATAAAAAGGCTTTTATAATATCAAAAAAAACAAGCTTTATATTATAAATAAAAATTTCAAAAATAAAAAATTCGAATATAATATTAACTCTTATCTCGAAATCCTTAATAGGGAATTAGTTTCCATTTAGAAAGAATTGAACAAAAGATATCAATTCATACAAAATAATATTTCTATATATCAAACTAATAAAATATTAGAATAATTCAGAATTAAAAACATTCCTTTAATCGATCTCTAGCCTCCTTATAATCCTGATCTCAATCCCATTGAACACATTTAATAGCATCTAAAAGTTCATATTTTTGAAATATTTCCAAACATCACAACAAATAAAAACAAAACAGAATATACTAGACAAAGACTTGAAAATACTCTACAAACAATTTAAAATATATTAAATAACAACTTATTTATAAAATTAGGAGTTAATATAGAAAATAGAATAAAAACTTATATTGTAGCAAATAACTGATATATTAAATATTAAAAGCTTAAGCTATAAAATTATTATATAAATTATATATATTATTATATATATACATATTAAGAGATTATTAAAATTTTATATTAAAATATTAAAAAATTGATTTAATAAATAAAATTGAATAAGGGGATAGTGTTAATGGATTCCCAGGTAAAATCCGGCCGATGAACAGCTGTGCCCTAGTACTATAACTGCAAAGATTTCTAGAAAGTTCTTGAGAAGGAAGAAGAGATCTGACTTGTCCGTAAATACAGTACTCTCAAGTATAGGATTAAAGTATATATAATGAGTAAATTGTGATGGGTTGATGTCGAGAGACAGCGAGAAATATTTGTAACTCCGGATGAGGTTGCGATAGAATTGGAAGATTCCTCTCCCAATACTCAAATCCAGCCCAATCAATCCAACGTACAGGCAGCATAGCCTACGTGAGAGGATTCACCGATATTCCTCTGAATATCAAAATCAAAATCAGAAGTTAATCTCAACGAGTCAACACTGCCTACATATCACGTTATAACACAAAAAAAGAAATCACCACTCAAAAAATCAAACATGAAATATCCAGACATCTTACAATATAGATGTCCGCAGTTAGCTCACCCTACATCAATTATATACATCTCATGTTACCTCTCCTATCTTATTCTATACAAATAATCTGACAAGTAACTTAATCGATTGAGTTTCTGTGGCACTTTGCCATAGAAGAACTGCGAGAGCAGAGTGTAGTTTATCCTTAGAATCTACAACTGGGGTTAGAACTTTTCCAAGCCTATGATGGTGATGCGGAAAGAGTGCATCAGTGGGAGATCAAGTGTAACAGAAATTTATTTCAAGGCATAGCGCGTTATTGCTAAGCCTGATGCAGATGAGATTGAGTTTCTCAAGGGTCAGTTTGCCATTTCAATGAAACGAGTAGCAATCTAAGGGTTGATCCGACGTGGTACTGCGAACTGGGAGTACAACAATGTATATATTTGAATATCCGTTATAGGAGGTAGATCCGAGTTATTGGACATGCTCTAGATTTCTTAGCTAAACACAGATTTCAGGATAATGCATTCTTCTATAGGAGTCTAACCTCTCAAATCTAGGTAGTCTTATTTTTTACATGAACATCATCACATATCGAAGACCCTGTCAAATCTTTTTTCTTGTCTTATTAAATGGTTGGGCTTTCTCTTCAATCATGATCACAGCTTCAATTTGTGAGAAAGATAATCGACTCTCAAGTTGAGGAATCGATAAAAATTCCTCTCAAGTCGTCCCATTCCAAGTTGGAATAAAATAAGCGACGAGCAAATAAAACTACCTACTTAGACTTCTTCCGTTTTATTTTCACCCTTATTCAGCCTCTCTCTGAAATCTTTCAAGCGTTCCAGTTCTATCTATTCTGTACTTAATTCAAGCCATCAAGCAGGAGGCGTTACCATCAAACAATGTCTTTGTACTACTCAAGCATGTCACTCATAACACATCTCAGTATGCCCATGAAACTAATTGTCCATTCTGATTTTTCCCCTGATCTATCCACACCAATCATAACATATAAGTCAATCTATTGGATATCATTCACGGCCCCACAAAATCTTACGCCCTTGTTTCAACTTATCACCCAATAGCTTTAAGCGGAGCAGAAAACAACATCGTTCCCCGCACGGTCAAAGCCATGTACATCATGCAAAGCGCCCTAAGAAAGTCTATAAGAGATGGCTATTCCTTCGACCATTCCTCTTTCTTGATTATCTACATTGATTCCAAGACGAAACTAATGGAATGAAGTTGTCTTGTTGAACACTCGAACACCATAAATTTAATCTCGTCGTAAATACTGTTCATTTTCATACATCTCAAAATGTGGAGAAAAATGAAAGCGTCAGAGCGAGCAATTTGCAAAGTTCGACTACCAGTCTACAAAAAGAATTGCGAGGTGCTCGATTCTAATCGCGAATACAACTTGAAGTTAAAATGGGCACATTCGATACACAAGCTATTTTTTACAGATGAACAAACCGGCGATCGTAACAATGTCCGCAATTTTGATTTCGTACTAAATCTCGACGGATCTGTGGAGAATTATTTTCAGGACCAACCAATTTCCTTGATGACAGCAACGCAGTATCCTACACGCTACCAGCTTCCAGAAGCTATCTCATATAGACTTAATACCACCAAAGACAAAGTCGCACGTGCAGAACTCTTTGCATTAGGCAGTATTTTATACGAAATCACCTTGGGTCACCAGCTTTTTCATGAAGTAGATGAAAGTGTAGATAACGGGAGGGAAATTCAGAGGCTCATTGCTATAGGAGGCTTTCCCGAAGATCTTTGGACTTTACCAATAACTCCAAAGATTTTAGGATGCTTATGCCCAGGGTTTATAGAAGAAATGTTGAGTCTACGCAAGAAAGGTTCGTTTCTCACATTTTTCTGTTTTGTTTGCCTACATAATATTCTCCTCGTTTCTCTTTTATCTCTTGAAGAATCTTTGTATTCGCCTTATACAATATACTTGTCTAACCTCATTTCTGTTATTCCCCAACTAGGCATCAGAAACTATATCAAAAATCATCCTTACCGATTCGGTTTCCAAGTTCTAGGTGGGGTTGTTAGCATTGCGTCCGTCGCCGCAGTACCAGTACTTGGTGCAGTTGGATTCTCAGCTGCAGGTCCTATTGCTGGCTCCACAGCAGCAGCCTGGCAATCTGGTATCGGTCTTGTCGAAGCAGGTAGTATCTTTGCGTGGTGTCAAAGTGCCGCCATGGGAGGTGCTGCTGTAGGTGGGATTATCGGTGCTGGTGTGGGTGGAGCAGGAGTTTTGGCTGCCGCCACTAGCTTGGGTGCACTAGAGGGAGCAGATTTCGATAATTTCGAATTGAAAAGGAGGTTTCTAGCAGCTTGGAATCGTGATATGAGAGTAGATTAAAAGAATAGGCATGTGGAATGGCTCTAGTGTGAAATAAAGGAGGGTAATGAGAGTGAAAGTCAAGCTTGAACTGAGGATAATGACGTATTTGGTGAGATCATATCAAAGAAATGGTTAGACTTTCAGATTTACGCATCTTTTATCTCGAACAATACAATTTTCTGGACTTTTTGATTCTAAATCATTCTGTTTACTAAATGTTTTCTCTGATCTCTTTGCATTGACAAGGTCAATTCAAGTCCTGAAGGATGATTGCTTGCATGAGAAGGATATGGATGACGTAGTATCTACGATGGTAGGCCCTAACTGTCAAGTTGTATTTATGAAATTCCATAATGGGCATAGTGAATCACTTATCGATATCTTACTAAGATGCTATATTATTATTATGTAATGTATAAATAATATAACGTAGTTTAACACCGAGCGGGCTATATCATCGAATGGGCCACTTCAAAATACATCAAAATTAATGCTTTTCTAATATTTGTATTTTAATAATCAATTATTATTTTTTAAAAGAAAATTAATATAAAATAATAATGAGAATTTAGCTCTTTATAAATTTAGTTTTGATATAAAAATTTCTTATATTTTTTAAAAAAAAGTAGAAATTGTTACGATTTTCGTTACAAAAGAAATATTTCTATAATAACTATTATAATAATTTGAATTTTCAATAAATAATTAGATTTTTATATTATTTATATAATTAAATTTTCTAATTTCAATTTTTAAAGAATTCTATCTATAAATAAAAAAAGTACACAATTACACACAAACGAATTTTGTATATAAAAATGATAACCCACTCAATAATATAACCCATTCGATATTAAACTACATTAATATTAACATGGTTTATTATCGAGTGGGCTATATCATCGAATGGGTTATTTCAAAATACATCAAAATTAATGCTTTTTTAATATTTTTATTTTAATAATCAATTATTATTTTTTAAAAATAAATAAATATAAAATAATAATGAAAATTTAACTCTTTATAAATCTAATTTTGATATTAAAATTTCTTTTATATTTAAAAAAAAATGAAATTTGTTACGATTTTCATTACAAAAGAAATATTTCTATAATAACTATTATAATAATTTGAATTTTCAATAAATAATTAGATTTTCATATTATTTATATAATTAAAATTTATAGTTTTAATTTGTAGAAAGTTTTATGAATAAATAAAGAAAGTGCACAGTTACGTATAGACGAATTTTGTATATAAAAATGATGGCCTACTCGATGATATAGTCCACTTGATGATAAACCACGTTAGAATATTAAGTAATTAGGGGCCTGTGAGCCCCTGGATCCCTTGTGTTGATAGGGTATAAATATAATTTTGAAGAAAGTGTTTTAAAAATATAATTTTGAATAATAATTGAATTAAAAGTTTGTAAACAAAGTTGGTTTATTTTTTTTGAAATTAATAATAATAAAAATTTAAATAAGAATATATATTGAAAACTTTTAAATGAAATTAATCTATTTAGTATATATATATATTCTTTATATAAATAAATCTCATTATAATCTCAATTCAATTTAATTCAATTTAATTTCGATTTTAATCTTTAAATTATATATTTTCAAATCTTTAAAAATTATATCATTTGAAAGTCTTTAGCTTCTTATATATAGTTACTACTTTTCTTTTTTTTATTCAATTTATATTAACTTAAATAAATTAATTCAAAAGATTTTACTACTAATAATTTAATTATAACGTTATAATGTTACAATGCTAAGAATGTTATAAAATATTTATAACCAATCAGATAGTTAGAATTGCAACTCATTTTAAGCCGATAGTTTTCGAATCGAATTTTTTGTGTATATACATACTTTCGGCTCTTGCGGGTGATAAGAATATTAAGGAGGTAAACCTTCAATTGATATATATATTTCTAAAAATTATAATAAATATATATAAAATATTAAATAAAATAATCTCGAATCAAAATAAACTTTTTATCTTGAAATTCTAAATTACCTTATTAATATTTATAAATATTAAAAAAAAACTATTAATATTTTTTCATCTACAAATAAATAATCAAATAAAAAGAACCAATTAAATAATAAAAATATATCTTAAATACTATATAAATTATTAATAAAATAATTAAATAGAATTATCATTTATAATATAATTTATATATAATATATTTAAAATAGAAACTATAAAAATCATTTTAATATAAATTAAATTCAAATTTAATTTATAAATATATAAAATCCTAATATTATAAAGAGTTAATATTGAATCAATAATAATATAAATCGAATAATTGAAAGATCTTTAAAAGTAATTGGCTTTTAATTGAAAATTTATATTTTTTAAAATAATAATATATTATAATACGAAATGTAAAATAAAATCTATATTTAAAAAAAAATAAAGTTTATTTACTATAACAAAATATTAAAATTGAAAGATTAAATAATAAGTTTGATTATAAAAAACTAGAATTATTTGAAATTAATAAAATAATAAAAACAATTAATTATCAATTGAAATTATTAAATACAATAAGTATTTATCTAATGTTTTATATATCCTTATTCAAACTAATACTACTAAAAGCATTAAATATATTATTTATAAAAATTGAATTAATTAATTTAAATATGATATAACGTGGTTTATCAGCATGCGGGCTATATCATCATATGGGCCACTTCATTTTACATACAAAATTCGTCTGTGTGTAACCGTGCACTTTCTTCATTTAATAATGTAATTTTATAAAATCTGAATGTATGAAATTTAATTATATAATTATTATAAAAATCTAATTGTTTATTAGAAATTCGAATTATTAAAGTAGTTATTAAAGGAATAACTTTTTTGTAACGAAAATCGTGACAATTTCCACTTTTTTTAATAATATAATAAGAATATTATGTAAAAACTAGATTTTTTAAAAGCTGACTTTTTATTATCATTCAATATTCTTTTCTTTTTCGAAAATAATGATTAGTTATTAAAATAAGAATATTGAAAAAGGCTTAATTTTGGTGTATTTTCAAATGGCCCACATGCTGATATAGCCCACATGCTGATAAACCACGTTATAATATCAAAATAATATTAGATCATAAATATATTAAAAACAAAATTGAGTAATTAATTAAATAATTAAACTATTTATATTTAAAAAATATATAGAAATTTGAAAAGAATTTCAATTATTTTAAAAAGTTATAGATATTTTATTTAAAATATTTATATTTATCAATAAAATCTTAAGATCCATTTTGAATAATTTAAACAAAAAAGAATCAAAAAATCAAAAAAAGAAGAATCAATAGAAATAAATATAATATTAATATTTATTATTTCTTTTTTAATATATTTTTTTTTAATCTTTTTGTTTTTTAATTTCTTTTTTTTTCTTTATCTTTATTAGTTTATTGAAAATTTATAAATTATAACAAAGTATTTCAAATTTATATTTTAATAGAAAACATTTCTACTTTTACAATTGTAGGATTTTAATTATAATCTTTTCTTTTCTTTAATCCAACCTTTTTTTTTATTGAAACAAACTTTTCTAATTATTTTTAAATAAAATTTAAATATTATATTTTTTATTATTATAAATATATTTATTATATTATAAAGAATTAAAAAATGAAATAATATTTTTATAACTAATATATTTATATAATAAATATAAAGATATCTCGAAACCTTTTTATTTAATAAAATAAGTAAAATAGATTTATTTTTTTCTTTTATTAATATTTAGAAAAGGTATAATAAAGAAAAGAAGAAATATTATAATTAATAAATATACAAAAAAAAAGATATATTAATATAAATATTTAAAATAAATATTAGATTAAAAAAAGAATAATATCATAATAAATTAATAATAAGCTATAGAACTATTAATATATAAATTATAATAGTATTATAAATCTTAATAATTTAACTATAATATATTAAAGAATATTAAGCATTTAAAGAAAGTCTTAAATATATATATAATATTAATTATAAAATATTTTAAAAATATAGAATACAATTTCTAAAATAATAAATTCTAAGAAATACTAAATATAACTTTATAAACTTTTTGTAAAGTTATATTAATAATATTTTAAAGGGTTAATTCTAAAATAAAAGAATAAATTAGAATATTAAAAATCATAGGATTAATATTCTATGATGGATAATTTAGAAACAATAGTATTTTAAAAGCGATTAGCTATTCTAGTTATTTAAATAAATAAAAATTTATATAAAGGAATAGGTTTCATTATAATCTAAAGCTTTATATTCAAAAACAATTATCAGTTTTATTGCTATAATTATAAGAATTATAATCAATTACAATCTTATTGAATTCCTATTTAAAGTTTAGTTTAAACCATTTTGAAAGATCTTTAAACACTTCCACATAACCCTAAAGGCAGCTCCTGTAACAGGGCGTTGCATTATGGATATAAATAATGATCGTATTGTACGCGAATTTAAGCTAAGATGAAGACATTGTAGTGTCATGTGAAGATAGAAACGAATTAAAGTATATACATTAATTTCGATTGAGATAAGCCATGATCGATATTGGTGATACAAAATAAAAACAAAATATATCTAACTTTGCCTCCTTCCGGAGCCGGGTACATGTAGGACATTCCATATCAAAACTTTTCCATGATTCATCGGTTTCTATCGGCGAATAACCTGGCAAATTTTGAGTAGTCCAACACATGATAGGACGTGTGGAATTGACTGTCAGATTCTTCGCTCGATGAGCTTGATTAGTATCTTTGTCGGCCAGACTCCGCTGGATGCTCAAAGGAAACTTGTAACCCTTTGAAAAATAATATGATTGTAGATGAGAAGGTACAGAGATTGGGATGACTGAAGCTAGAGTCTGTGTGTGGAGACTGGAACTGGATTTGGGCGCAGACTGTTGATATTGATTCCTCGCCCGCTGAATGGTAATATCATTGGGATTTGGTACCAGTGGTGTGGCCTTGATGCGTTTAGGAGACGGTGGAGGCGGACTATGATCCGATAATAGTTGTGTGCGCGTTCTTTTGGAAAGTAGAGAGGCGGGATCATTCTTCTTTGCCGTCACTGACACTTCTTTCGAGACAGATAAGATGTCATTGTTGGTTGATTGATTGATTGATTCAGGCGTTATAAAATATAGCGACAGAATGGGAGAAAATGAAAGTGCAGATATTACAACATCCGACGTTGATAATTCAGATGCTGGGGATGCTTGGTATTGGATAAGTTTAGATACATCACAGCGGGATATAGCTATGGATGTTGGTGATTGTAATTTGAAATATTGATTAAACCGAAACATGCTTAGACTGAGTCTGTCAAGGGAAGGGATGACTCTACCATGAATTTGACTGGATAGCAGTGTGACAATCTCCTCCTGCTTTCGACATGCTATTTTCATAGTCTTTACCTTTTCCGTGGTATTTGCAAATGATCTGTGGAGAGACTTGAGTCGATTTGATTACATCAGCCTTTATATCACATAAATCCAACTCTATCACAGATAAAACAACTGCATTATGTTGAGCTGCGGTATGGATATGATCAAATTTTGTGGACAGACGAGATTCTGCATGAGTACCGAATTCTTGTATAAAGAGAGGGATCTCCTCAATCTTGGTCAACAAGTTGCAATGTACCTGGGAGAGATCACTAGATTGGGCAGCGAATGAAGATAGAGTAAGTGTATTGGAAACATCTCGCTTAGTATCATGCAACTCGACTTCAATCTCAGATAATATGATGGCATTATGCTGCACGCAAATGTCAATCGCATTGAGCTTGCTTAGTACCTCGCCTTCTACGTGCTGTAGATTCGCACGAAGGGTAATGTTCTCTGCCTGCACATTGGATAAAAGTTCTCGAAGATGGACTGACTCATGCTTCTGCTGCTCATATTTATCGCGATTCTGTTGGCAGAGGTCTGTTTGTTGACGATTTCGTTTTTTGTACATATGAACTTTGGTGCTGATTTTTCTCTTAATTTTGCTGAGTTTAATAAACGCGGCAGTCTTAGAAGATAAAATGGCAGCTTGGATCCTCAGGGCAGATTTGGATCGTTTCAGTTGAGTGGAAAGAGCCAAAGATTGTAGATGGATAGCCTTAAAATAAAACTTCCAGGCATCATTGGAATGACTAAGTTGAGACTTGAGATTGTCAACCTGACAGTTGGTTTCATGCAATAATGTTTGCTTTAACATTAAAGCATGTGACACTTGAGCGTGCTCCAACATGAGTGACTTGACCTTGTCTTGTTCTTTGTACAACTCATCACAGTAAGATTGCTGGCACAATTGCTTGATAGTCTGTGTATTATTCTGCAAGATTTCAGTCCGAAGAAGGGAGGCTTCTTTTTTCAATTCTGATGAAATGGCAAGGATGAAATCTTTGGTTCTATTCTCGAGATCTTTAATTCCTGTTGCAAGAAGAGACGCACTAAGTTCATTGCATTCTTGCTTCAACGTGGTCCCAATATCGGAAATAGATGATTCAAAATGACCCTTGATATCTTGCACTATATCATCGAGAATATCTCGCAATAGTGTGTTGCGAGATTGAATGGTTTGATGTTGTGTGAACGAAGTGAATGACTTCAATTCAATTACCACTGTAATATAGCTACTGTAATAAAGCCCTAAGCGAATACGAAAGAGACTAGTTCTTTTAGTAAGCCTTTATAAGGCTTACTACTTTTAATATGTAGTTAACTCTTTAGACAAAATACAAATAGATATATAGAATCTACAATATTTATAGGTACTACATCTTCTGTATTCTTTTTGTATTAATACTAATTAGTGATATTACAAATTAATTGATTTATTGTTTACTTTTATAACTTCGCGAAGCTTTTGTGAAGTTAATATTATCAATTTTAAGAATATTCTATCCTTATTGTTATTAATTATATTAAAAAGATTTATATATGAAAGAAAAAAAAGTTTCAAGTTATTAGAGAGATTAAAGATTTTTGGTGTATATAAATCATTGATTTTAGTTAGTTATAATGATGTATTTGTAGGAGATAATTCTAAAGATGAGTTAGGAGAAAAAACCTTAATATTAATTAGAAATATTATTATTAATGAGCTTTCATTTTTTATATTTCCAAAAGACTTATTGAAAACCAGAAAAATATATAATGGGTTTAAGTCTTGTAAAAGTTATGAGGATTATATTGATATCTTTATTTAATATAAGATTGCTGAATATAAAAATAATAGATTTACAAATACTAATCTATAAGAATTTATTTATAAAGATTTTATTAATATTAATAAAGAATATTTGAGATATATATAAAAGAGAATACTATTTTGTTTTCGCAAATTATTTTGATAATATAATGTATATCTCAATATCAAAATGGATGTTGAAATTGTAATTGTAAAAGTTTTCTTTTATGATTAATATTATAAATAAATATATTATTAATTTAGAGAGTATCAAAAAGATGAATTATAATCTTTTATATTTACAAAATAGATTAATATTCTAATCATATTGATAGCAAAATTATTCAATCAATCTCAATTAATAAATATAGTAATAATTATTTTAATGATTGATTATTATTTGTATTGTTTATAATATTTATAATATCTATAATATTTGAAGTATTTAAAATATTCAAAAAAAGAATTGTAATTGTTATAATACTCAAAAGTATTTTTGTATTTGAAATATTTGAAGTATTTTTAATAGCTTTGAATAAACCAATTAGATTTAGAAACCTTTGAAACAGTTTATAAGGATAAATTGGATCACCTTTATTCAATAATAACGATTTTAATAATTTCAATAATTCAGATTATTTTAATAATAATAATAGTTATAGTAGAAGTAATAAAATATCAAAATAAAAAAGATTCAATAATCGAAATAATAATTGAAATGATTTTAAATATCAAATATAATAAAATAATTGTTTATTTATTAATTTTTTAAAGATATATAAGGATAATAATATATACAAGAGATACAATAATATATAGGATTTGAAAGTTTTTATTTTTAATGAATACTATCAACGAGTTTCTTTATTCGATTGTTTATACTATAAGGCATTTCCTACTATACTTATAGGTATAACCCTTAAATATTATCAAACTAATATTATCAATCTTTTTAATATATATAAAGATTTACATAAAATAATAATATTGAATTTTGAAGAATTTAAATATTAATATAATATACTTGTAAAATGGAATAATATTTCATTTAAATTTTATATTCAAAAAGATTCTATTGAAGATCTTTAAATAGTATTTTATAATATAATTATAAATATCCGATTATTTCAATATATTATTTCAATTATTATATATAATCTTGATATATATTATATAAGAATTATGATAGTATACAATAATATTTTTAAATATTATTCTGTAATCTATAATTTCTGTAATATAGTAATAGAATTGATTAATTAGATCAAATAGATTATTGACTTCTATTAAAAAATATTCCTGAAAAGAATTGTATTTATTAAAACCTTTTTTATAAATCGATATTTTTATAATAATATTAATAATTCTATTTGAAAGTTATATAATAAAAACAATAGGTATATATTACAACAGATTAGTAACAGGCTGTAGAATCACTAACTTATAGGCTATAATGGTATTATAAGCCTCAGTGATTCAGTTGCAGTATATTGGGGAACACTAGGCACCAAAGAAAGCCTCAGGCATATATATAATATTAATCATAGAATATCCTAAAAGCATAGGATACAATTCCTAGAATAATAAATCCTAAAAAACATTAAACATAACTTTATAA